>CAUYLG010018536.1:0-122548 GCA_963573385.1 Cacajao melanocephalus
AAAAAAAAAAAAAAAAAAAAAGAGGTCCTAAACCACTCATTTAACCCTAACATGTACAAATATTCTGTGCTACGTGCTGAGAACATAAAGGCAAATTTAAAAATTGTCTCTCCTGGCTGGGTGCTGTGGCTCATACCTGTAATCCCAGCACTTTGGGAGGCTGAGGTGAGCAGATCATGAGGTCAAGAGATCGAGACCATCCTGGCTAACATGGTGAAACCCGGTCTCTACTAAAAATGCAAAAATTAGCTGGGCGTGGTGGTGGATGCCTGTAATCCCAGCTATTTGGGAGGCTGAAGCAGGAGAACTGCTTGAACCTGGGAGGCGGAGGTTGCAGTGAGCTGAGATTGCACCACTGCACTCCAGCCTGGCAACAGAGAGAGACTCCGTCTAAATAAATAAATAAATAAATAAATAAATAAATAAATAAAATTGTTTCTCCTTTGAAAGAACTCTCAGTCTAGCTGGGGAGATGGAAAGGTATCATATCATGTGAGTGCTATGCTAGAAACAAGCCTATCTTACGGGAGCCCACAGAAGGGGCACTTAAACCCTAAGCAGGTAAGAACAACTTGGAGGTGGTGACCATCACGAAGTAAAGAGGACAGTTTAGCTAGACAGAGTGGGATCGTTGAGGGTGGGTGGAGAGGAAGAGTAAGAAGAGACTGAGACACTGGCAGTAGTGTGTTATGATAGAACATCAAGTACAAGAGGATGGGAGTGTAGCCAGGAAGGAGGCTGGGAATTGTGTCTCAAAGGTCCTGGTGAAAAACTGATACTTTATCCCCAAAACTTGGGGGAGCCACTAATGGATTTTACATAGGGGAGCAATATGATGCATGTTCAAAAGATCACACTGTAATATGAGGCTAATAGTTACCTGGCAAGGTTGTTGCAAAGAGTATAGATATTTATTTATTTATGTCCTTTTGAAATGTAAATGTTCATAATAGTTCTCTTTCTCTTTCTAAAAATATTTTTAAGATTTCAATAACTTTTGGGGTACAACTGGTTTTTGGTTACATGGATGAATTGTATCGTGGTGAAGCCTAAGAGTTCAGCGCACCCATCACCAGAGGAGCATACACTGTACCCAACATGTAGTTTTTTAATCCTTTACTCCCCTCCCAGCTTTCCCTTCTGAGTCTCCAAAATTCATTATATCCTTCTGTATATAGGTCTGTTCTGTATACATGCTCCATTATATCACTGTTATATAGCGGGAGCTAAGCTATGGGTAGGCAGAGGCATACATAAGCTTGGTATACCCATAGCTTAGCTCCCACTATATGAGAGAACATATGGTATTTGGTTTTCCATTCTTGAATTAGTTCACTTAGAATATATAGATATTACTTATTTTTTCTTTTTTTTAAAATAGAGATTGAGGTCTTGCTATGTTGCCCAGGTTGGTATTGACTCTTAGACTCAACCGATCCTCCAATCTTGGCCTTCCAAGGTGCTGGGATTACAGAAATGAGCAACTGTGCCCGGCCTATAGATGATATTTAAAGTGATGATTACCTTGTTTAAAAATGGCCAAGCCAAAAAAATGCATCCTCATTCTATTTCAAATACTGTTAAAAACTTAGTTGAAGCACCCATTAGTAGGTGTGATTATGGAAATTTTTTGCCTGAGTCTTAGACTTGCATTAAGGTACTCCCTAGATCTGCATTAAATTGGAATCTAAATTGCAAATCAGTCTTGGGACCCTTTGGACCATTCAGGTTTCCTCCAAACGGGGACATTTCAAACCGAGATGGAGTTTTCCAGATCATTCTGTAACAAAAAGGACCCCAATAGCCACTATGAAATATTTTCTCTATATGAGAAGAGGGGAATGAAGGGGTCCGTAACCCCCCACCCCCCATGGAATTCAGTTTTATATTAGACTTGTGTAGCTCAATAAATGTTTTCGGTCTAAAAACTATTCCTAAAGAATGCTTCTTCTGGGTCACAAGGGGGCAGGATAAGGAAGAAAGACTTCATTGCAACATAAAATATCAGATTAATGTTTTCTACATGAAAGTCAAGATAGCAAGGGGACAAGCGGGAAAAACAAGTTCACCTCAGGCTACCAAATCATTGCAAGATATCTTTAGTGCTATAAGTCACTGGGTCATGCCGTGTATTTCACTTTCTGAGTGATTTCAAGGACCCCTCACACCATTTATTTAGTCTAGTGATTTAGAAATATTAAGGCAATAAAAACATTATTTGGAAAACACAACAGTTGAAAAACATATCCCTCCATTTAAAGAATAAAATTTATCTCACTATCAGAAAGTGGTAATTTTGTGTTAAAGGCAGTGATTCTCTTAAATTAGAGGAAAATGAAAAACATCTGAAAATATGTCAGTTTATCAGCTAAGTTTGGAAGCAATATCTGTTAGTTAAAGCTTTTTGCCTGTTTATTCTTATCAGCCAATTTTAAGGCTTTAAATTAATCCTTAAAATACATTTTTCATGAAAACTCTAATTATTGACATTTTTCCAGGTAATGACTTTTCAACAATTTAGAATATTTTTCTAAATACAAAGATTAAACAAACATATTCATGATGTATTTGCATAGAAAACTTTAAAAAGAATATATAAGAAACTATTAACAGTAGTGCCCTTGGCCTGGGATTATCTGGTGGAGAGAGGGAGAAGGATTTAACTTTTTCACTTTAGATCCTTTGGTACAATCTGATATTTTTAAACGTGCATAAGCATGGATTGTTTTAATAGTTAAAAGGACTGGCCGGGCGCAGTGGCTCACACCTGTAATCTCAGCACTTTGGGAGGCTGAGGCGGGCAGATGATGGGGATCAGGAGTTCAAGACCAGCCTGGCCAACATAGTGAAATTCTGTCTCTACTAAAAATACAAAAATTAACAGGGCATGGTGGCACATGCCTGTAGTCCCAGCTACTCAGGAGGCTGAGGCTGAAGAATCATTTGAACCCAGGAGGCAGAGGTTGCAGTGAGCCGAGATCACACCACTGCACTCCAGCCTGGGTGATAGAGTGAGACTCTGTCTCAAAATAATAATAATAATAATAATAATAATAATAATAATTAAAAGGACTAAATGAGAGGAATATTTTTCTAATTTTTGTATGCATCATCTTGATAACTATTAGATACCTATACAATTTCTCCCCTTCAAGGTCTTATTTTGTCAAATCACAGTATACCCACCCATTAATATGTTCTATATACAACTCTATTCAAAGATGTGAAATGACCTTGAAATCATAATGCAGTCTGTTTACTGCAAGGGCAGATGTGTCTGAAACCATAGTATAATACACATGTGTAATAATCCAGGAATTTCAAAAAGAAAAGAAGTGATAGCAGATATTTTTGTATGTATAAATTTAGACATGGAATTATTTTATGTTGCTTTATGTTTTTCCTTTTTCTGTATATTTAGCTTTTGATTATTAATAATTCAGTTACTTTTTGTAGCACATTGTAACATTATATTGATAAAGTTTTTTCATTTTTAAAATGTGACTGGTGTTTAGAATAATGTATTTTTCCCAAGTAAACTATTTGTCTCAAAAAGTTAAATCCAATTCTAGATATTAGCCTCAATGTGAGGCTAAATCTCTGGAAAATTCCTGAAAGAGTCTTCTTTTCAAAACATTCTTAATGAAGACAGTTAGTGTTAATTATGTTGTCATTTAAAAAATTCCGTGTCCACAACAGCTGTATTTTACTCCTTAACCTTGGGAAAATTATTTAACCTCATTAAGCTTCGGCTTTCTCATCTTTAAAATGGGAATAATAATAAGACTATTTTATAAGGCTGTTAAGAGGATCAACTGTGATGATGCATGTAAAATACTTAATATAGTCTGCGGTACATAATAAGTACTCAGTATCACCTATTATTTTGCTTGCATTTTCACTATTGTTTTACTAATTTTAACATTTCCCAACATAATCTCTAGCTTTTGAAATATACTGCTTGGAAATTGCTTTAGTAGAGCACATTCTTCCCAGTTTTTATGGGAAAATGTGTTTAACTCCCAGAACAATTAATCTTCTCTTTTTTGCTATGTAACACAAATAAAATCAAATGTGAAGCATATTTAAATTTCTGTATTTGATATGCATAAGTTAGCTAATGTTTATTTATCTTACGTATTTACTTACTTTATTTACTTATTAGCTAAGTTAGCTGTGCTTAACAACGAATACATACTTGAAATGGTTGTGCCTTAAGATAATTCTGAAATGATTGCATGTTGTCAGAAAAGGATTCCAACAATCAAATTTATAAAGCACTGTTTTCCCACAGAATGAAAATAAGCTCATATTTTCACACTGTAATGTGTAATTATAGACTTAAAAATAGCCTCAAAGTGCAACTTTTGAAGAAACTAGTTGGATTAATGCATTAAAAATAGCTTAGCTAAATAAAACATACACTAACTGAAATACAAAATTTGAGGATAGACCTTGTGAATTAGCCTAAAGTCAGTTGCCTTGATTTCAATGAAGAGAACTACTGAAGCAGAAGGTACATATCTTAGTGTTTTCTGGAGCTATAATAAGAAGCTAGCTGTACAGTACCTTGATCAAGTTGTGTCCCACAGTGTAGACAGCTGCTAAATTTCCCTTCTCTCCAGGGGCATGGATACCTGTCCTATACCCATGCCAAGCCACTAGATAGGGGTTGTGAATTGTAATCCAATATTTGACACGGTCCCCAAACGTCTGGAAACAGTATGTGGCATAGTCATTAAAGATGTCTATTATGGTATCATTTTTCCACCCCCCATATTTTTCTTGTAGTGCCAAAGGCAAATCCCAGTGGTATAAAGTAACTATAGGTTCGATGTTTCTAAGCACCAGAGCGTCCAGAAGAGTATTGTAGTACTGGAGACCTTTTGCGTTGGCAACTGTTACTATTCCATCGGGGAAAAGCCTTGGCCAGGAAATTGAAAATTGATAAAAAGAAACTCCTATAAAATCCAGGGCTGATAAGTCTTTTTCCAGAAAAATGTAACTGTCACTGGAACCATTCGTGCTGTTGCCATTTTTAACGTGTGTGTGGACAAAATGATCCCATATAGAAGGTCCTTTTCCATCCTTCTTCCAACTCCCTTCCACTTGGAATGCTCCAGTGCCAACACCCCAGAAAAAGTTTTTAGGGAAAGTGTCATAGAGAAACAGCTGACTTTCATTTACCGGAGTAAAATTAGGATTTTTAGACCATATAGCTCTTCCATCTCCAGAGAATCCAGTCACAGCTCGTAGCAGAATAAGTGCTGACAGGATGACAGATCTTTGCAGTCCTCCGTTGGACATTGTATTCCTACAGCGTATGGTCATTTCATCGGTGCTGAAGAAAATCCATTCATTCCCTGGAGATCCTGCCGCACAGCCTGGCTTCATTTGCCACCAACTGCTGGACTGTCTTATCAAAGCTTCAGTAAAAGCTTGTGATTGTAAAGCTCTGTCAATGATTAGCTTGAACTGGGAGACTTAGGGTGGGTCATAGAGAGCAACGTAATTTGAGGGAGGTGGCCCTATTGCAGTCACCAACGCGTCTCCTTCTCTCTTATTATGGGAAAAATTAGATGAAAATGCATCAGTGACAAGAGTTTGAGTGTGTAACTAACACATATGTAAACACTGAATTAAAATCACATTATTTTCTGTGTAGCCTTTCACATTGACCCAAATCTTTTCTGAATGTTTTGAACATTATTGAATAAGGTATATACCTTTTCTATTTTTAGAGTTTTCACGTGGTAATTTTATAATCTCATATATCAAGAAAAATAACATATACAGGTAAATAACATTCCTACATACCAATAGTAAAGAATTAGAAAATACAATAAGAAATTAACTTCTCCAGAAAATTATAACACATCTAAGAACAATCTTAATATATGTTACCTATTTTAAGAAAATTATAAAAATGTATTGGTAGGCTTGAAAGAAGACTTGAATGAGAAAACACAGCACTTTGTGGATGGAAAAATGGAATACTTTTCGATTTAATACATTTAACTTAACTAAAATCCTTTAATCTGTAATCTCATTTTTTATTTTATTTAACTTAACTAAAATTGTCTAATCTCTAATTTTTAATTAATTAATTAATTTTTAATAAGAGTCTTGCTTTGTAGCCCAGGCTGGAGTGCAGTGGTGTGACCACAGCTGACTGCAGCCTCGACTTTCCAGGCTTAAACAGTCCTCCCACCTCAGCCTCCTGAGTAGCTGGGACAACAGGCACATGATACCACGCCCAGCTGATTTTTGATTTTTTGGTAGAGGGGGGTCTAGCTATGACCCCCAGGCTGGTCTTGAACTCCTAGGCTCAAACAGTCCTTCTGCCTCGGACTCCTAAAAGTGCTTGGGAGTATAGGTGTGAGCCACCATGTTTGGCCTAATCCCAAATTTTTGTTCAAGAAAATTATTATGCAAGGCTGGCACAGTAGTTGACGCCTGTAATCCCACCACTTTGGGAGGCTGAGGCAGGCAGATCACTTGAGTTAGGAGTTCTAGACCAGACTGGCCAACATGTTGAAACCCTGTCTCTACTAAAAATATGATTAACTGGGCGTGGCGGTGAGTGCCTGTAATCCCAGCTACTTGGAAGGCTGAGGCAGGAGAATCTCTTGAACCTGGGAGGTGGAGGTTGCAGTGAGCTGAGATCGCACCACTGCACTCCAGCCTGGGTGACAGAGCAAGACTCCATCTCAAAATTAAAAAAAAAAAAAAGAAAATTATTCTGAAAGTTCACTTGAGGAATAGGTAATACTTATTTTTAAAAAGGGAAGAAAAACCTTGGCCGGGCACTGTAGCTCACGCCTATAATTCCAGCCCTTTGGGAGGCCGAGGCGGGCGGATCACGAGGTCAAGAGATCAAGACTATCCTGGCCAACATGGCGAAACCTGGTCTCTACTAAAAATACAAAATTAGCCGGGCATGTGGTGCACTCCTGTAGTCCCAGCTACTTGGGAGGCTGAGGCAGGAGAATCAGGAGGCTGAAGTTGCAGTGAGCTGAGATTGTGCCACAGCACTCCAGCCTGGGCAACAGAGTGAGACTCTGTCTCAAAAACAAAAAAGAGCGAAAGAAAGAAAAACTTGAAAAAGAAAATAGCAAAGGCATAGACTACCTTCAGCATGATTCTGGAATAAACATAAACATACAGAAAGAAATACTGTACCTAATTGATAGCCTCCAAATAATCTGTAAAAAAATTAATATTTTACAGCTTGGAGAACATAGTGAAGTCCCATATCCACACACACACACACACAAACTAAAAACTAACCAGGTGTGGTTGTGCACGCCTGTAGCCCCAGCACTTTAGAAGGCCAAGGTGGGAGGATTGCTTTGAGCCCAGGAGGTCGAGGCTGCAGTGAGCCAGGATTGCACCACTGCGCTCCAGCCTGGATGACAGAATAAGACTGTCTCAAAAAAAAAAATTAATGTTTTAAATATTTGAAGTATCACATATGAATGAGAGGCTGAGTGGTTAATAGTTTGGCCTCTGTGCCAGATGAGGTGGCTCATACCTATAATCCCAGCTACTCAGGAGACTAAGTGGGGAGGACTGCTTGAGGCCAGGAGTTTGAGACCAGCTTGGGCAATATAGTGAGACCACCCCCATCTCTAAAAAAAAATGATTGGACCTCTAGAGGCAGACTGAGTTTAAATATAGCTGTGTAACTTTCCCTCAGTTTCCTCTTAACTAAGAATAAAGATGATAAGAATGCCTTTTCTTAACTAAGAAAAAGCATAATAATAATACGCTCTTCATGGATTATTGTAAGGGTTAAATGACTTAATACACTGAACCAATGGTCTTCTCTGGAATGAAGAAACAATGAGTTAATACATGTAAGGCACTTGGAACAGAGACTGACACATAGTAAGTGCTCAATAAACATATTTTTCTGTGAAAGGGAAAGATTATTCATGAAGTGATGTTAGGATTCAGCATAAAAGACAATTTGTTTTGGCTGCTGCCCACATTTTTAGCTTCACTTCTCTCAGTTGACCAAGTGGTACATAGCCTGCTCACTTGTACCCCTGTACTTTGGTATGTTTGCTCTCTGCACAGAATATGTTTCTCCCTTCGTCTAGCTCATGTCTATCTTTTTTTAACTTTTATTTTTATTTATTTATTTTAAGATGAAGTCTTGCTCTGTCACCAGGCTGGAGTGCAGTGGGGTGATCTCAGCTCACTGCAACCTCCACCTCCCGGGTTCAAGTGATTCTCTATGAAAAAGTAAAGCGGGTAGAAATACTCGAGCAGCTGGTGAGTTAAAAAATAAATAAAATAAATAAAATAAAATAAAGCAGGGACCATGACTGGTTCCCTGTTGATTTTCCGGGTGCCAGCACAGTACTTGACTATAGAAGTCACTAAAGTATATATTGAATGAATGAAAGTATCTATAGTAAGCCATATAGAAAGTATCTATAGTAGGATCATGCCGACACCTATAATCCCAACCCTTTGATAGACTGAGGCAGGAGTATCGCTTAAGCTCAGGACTTCAAGACTAGCCTGGGCAACATAGTGAGAATTCATCTCTACTAAGAAAAAAAAAGTACCTGTAGTAGACTATGCATACCTCTATCACTGCATTTATCACAGTCCTGGAGTTGTTTGTCTCCTCCACCAGACTATAAGAATATCTCCTAACTAGCTGGGTATGGTGGCTCACCTCTGTAATCTCAGCACTTTGGGAGGCCGAGGCGGGCGGATCACAAGGTCAAGAGATCAAGATCATCCTGGCCAACATAGCGAAATCCCGTCTCTACTAAAAATACAAAAATTAGCTGGGTGTGGTGGTGCACGCCTGTAGTCCCAGCTACTTGGGAGGCTGAGGCAGGAGAATTGCTTGAACCCAGGAGGTGGAGGTTGCATTGAGCTGAGATCACACCACTGAACTCCAGCCTAGCAACAGAGCAAGACTCTGTCTCAAAAAAAAAAAAAAAGAATATCTCTTATCTAAATTTTTATCATTCCTTATTGGAGTAAATGCTTAATAATGATCTATTGAATGAATGGAGTTAGTACAATTATTTACTATTTATGAAAATAAAATTTTTAATGTAATAATTTAGACCCTCACAAATATATTTAATTCAAAAATGTATAGTCACAGACATGGTTAAGATGGTAAATTTCATATTACTTGTATTTTACCACAATTTAAAAAATATAGCCACAGAAAACTAAAAGAAAATAAAAAGTATTAAATTATATAAATGTATATGTTATATATATTATATTTCCATATAATAATATGTAAATAATTTATAATTAAAATATAAAAAAATTAAAATTGAAAGGCAAATAACAAACTTGGAAAATGTCAGAGCAAATCTAGAAGGCAAATGGCTAAAGTAAGGCAAATGGCCATAGGTAACTCATGCAAATCAACAAGAAAGCCACTAAATTTCTAACAATAAATGGCCAAACAACATGAATAAAAAATACACAAAAGAGGAAATGCAACTAATGAAAAATGTGGCTAACAAAAAAATTAAACCAACAGTAATTAGAAATGTACATAAAAAAGAGGTATATAATATTTTATGGTTTTTTTTTTTTTTTTTTTTGAGATGAGAGGGAGTCTCCCTCTGCTGCCCAGGCTGGAGTGTAGTGGCGCAATCTCGGCTCGCTACAACCTCCACCTCCTGGGTTAAAGCGATTCTCCTGCATCAGCCTCTGGAGTAGCTGGGATTACAGGTGTGCACCATCATGCCTGGCTAATTTTTGTATTTTCAGTAGAGACGGGATTTCACCATGTTGGTCAGGCTGGTCTCAAACTCTTGACCTCAGGTGATTCGTATGCCTTGACCTCCCAAAGTGCTGGGATTCAGCCATGAGCCACTGCTGGTCAATATTTTATCTTATAAAATAAGCAAAAGTAAAAATGTAAGTGATGAAAATCAGTGTTGATTAGATTGCTGATTGCATTGTAAGTTTGTACAATATTCATGGAAAGTATATGTATATATACATAAAGTATATATATAGAATATATATATGTTTATATATATAAAAGTATATATATAAATATACATAAAGGATATACATGTATATACAGTGTGTGTGTATGTGTGTGTATATATATATATACATATATATGGATTTTTTTTTTTTTTTGAGATGGAGTTTCTCTCTGTTGCTCAGGCTGGAGTGCAGTGGTACAATCTTGGCTCACTGCAACCTCTACCTCCCAGATTCAAGCAATTCTCCTGTCTCAGCCTCCTGAGTAGCTGGGATTATAGGCACCTGCCACCATGCCTGGCTAATTTTTTGTATTTTTAGTAGAGATGAAGTTTCACCATGTTGGCCAAGTTGGTCTCAAACTCCTGACCTCGTGATCTGCCTGTCTCGGTCTCCCAAATGGCTGGGATTACAGGTGTAAGCCACCGTGCCTGGTTGTACTTAATTCTTTTTTTTTTTTCTTTTTTGAGATGGAGTATCATTCTGTTGCCAGGCTGGAGTGCAGTGGCACGATCTCAGCTCACAGCAACCTCCGCCTCCCGGGTTCAAGCAATTCTCCTGCCTCAGTCTCCCGAGTACCTGGGACTACAGGTGTGCGCCACCATGCTTGGCCAATTTTTTGTTTTTTAGTAGAGATGGGATTTCACCATGTTGGCAAGGATGGTCTCAATCTCCTGACCTCTTGATCTATCCGCCTCAGCCTCCCAAAGTGCTGGGATTACTGGTGTGAGCCACTGCACCTGGCAGACTGAAATATTTTTAAAATTTTATTTTTTAGTGTTTTAGAGACGCAGTCTCCCTCTGTCACCCAGGTTAGAGTTCATTCTTTTCCTTCCAAAGAATGAAAAGTAGGGAATTAGCCAGGAGCATGTCTCATGCTTGTAATCACAGCACTTTGAGAGGGTGAGGCAGGAGGATTGCTTGAATCTGAACACTTTGGGAGGCCATGTGGGTGGCTCACTTGAGCTCAGGAGTTGGAAACCAGCCTGGGCAACATGGTGCAATCCCATCTACAAAAAATACAAAAATTATCTGGAGGCTGGATATGTTGGCTCATGCCTGTAACGCAGGACTTTGGGAGCCAAGGTGGTAGATCAGTTGAGGCCAGGAGTTTGAGACCAGCCTGGCCAACATGGTGAAACCCTGTCTCTAGTGAAAATACAAAAATTGTTGGGTGTGATGGCACATGCCTGTAATCCCAGCTATTTGGGAGGCTGAGGTCGGAAGATCGCTTGAGCCCCAGAGGCAGAAGCTGTAGTGATCCATGATCACATCATTGAACTCCAGCCTGGGTGACAAAGGGGCTGTTTCTGAGAACGTGTCTCAAGAAAAAAAAAAAAAGAAATAAAGAACGAAAGAGAAAAAAGTACTCTGGCTTAGAATTCTCAAATATTTATGAAAACAGATGCTAAATTTGTGAAATATTTATTACAATTTAGTGAATCAGGATAGGGACTTCATCTTTTCCAAATGATTATTATTCATTGAATGTTTTACGATGTTGAAGGCTACAATGGACTGAGTCATTGTGTCCCTGGCAAACTCATATATTGAAATCCTAGTTATTGTATTTTTAGTAGAGACAGGGTTTCACCATGTTGCCCAGGCTAGTCTCAAATTCTTGACCTTAAGTGATCCACTTGCCTCGGCCTCCCAGAATGCTGGGATATTAGACGTGACCCACTATGCTCAGACTCAATTCATCAATTTTAGATTTTGTCAGTTGATTTCCTATTATTGCAGATAAAGATTTGGCATTCTTATACAACCATTTCATATTGGTAAAAAAAAAAATCTACCTTTGTAGTTAAATCAATATTTAGACTCTATGTTTATATAGACATTATTCAATGCTAAGTATTATAATGTACTTGATTTTTTTTACTTTTTGTTTTTCCTATACATAGTTTAATAATTGCTTTTTTTTTTTTTTTTTTAATAAGACAGAGTCTCACTCTGTCTCCTAAGCTGGAGTGCAGTGGTGAGATCTTGGCTCACTGTAACCTCTGCCTCCCAGGTTCAAGTGATTCTCCTGCCTCAATTTCCCAAGTAGCTGAGATTACAGGTGTGCACCACCATGTCTGGCTTATTTTTGTATTTTTAGTAGAGACAGGGTTTTACCATGTTGGCCAGGCTGGTCTCGAATTCCTGACCTCAAGTGATCCACCCGCCCCAGCCTCCCAAAGTGCTGGGATTACAGGCGTGAACCACTATGCCTGGCCACTTGCCTTGTTTTTTGATTTGCTTAGTCATATTTGCATCTATTGCTAAATCTTCCCATACCTGCTAACAGCTTTTGGTACAATTTCCCACAAGGTCCATCTCCTCTATGCATATGTTTGTTTCAATTCTCTCCTGGAGATCTTTGTTCCTTTCTATCTAGTGATGCCCTATGCCTGCTCTCAGTTGCCTATTTTTCCTCTTGGGACTTCCCTTTGCTGGCATCTTAGGAATTCTCTTTACCATCCTCCTAATCTGCATTCTGTTTTTTGAGTGATTTCATTTTTTCTTGGTTTACTGTGTCATTTTCATGGAGCGTATGTCCCAGTAGCTTTGTCCAGAGGGTACAGTGGTGACAACTCTTACTGTGCCTGTCTCTCGAGTGACACTGCTGTAGTGCAGACAGCTTGCCCTCTCACCCTGGTGCACAGCTGTCATTTGAGGATTCCCTTCCCTTTTCTCCTATGCTGCATTGCTTGTTTTCTGTCTTCCACATCTGCCTCTTTGTTTACCCTACATTTTGGAAAAGCATATTTTCCAGTAGCTTCCTGAGAAAAATTACAGAGGAGACACATTAAAAAAAAAATGTTTTGTTTTTTTTTTCCTATCTTGCAAGATGGCGGGTGAAAAAGTTAAGAAGCTGGATACTAAAGAGAAGAAACCTGAAGCCAAGAAGGCTGATGCTGGTAGCAAAGTGAAAAAGGGTAACCTCAAGGCTAAAAAGCCCAAGAAGGGGAAGCCCCATTGCAGCCACAATCCTGTTCTTGTCAGAGGAATTGGCAGGTATTCCTGATCTGCCACGTATTCCAGAAAGGCCATGTACAAGAGGAAATACTCAGCGGCTAAATCCAAGGTTGAAAAGAAAAAGAAGGAGAAGGTTCTTGCAACTGTTACAAAACCAGTTGGTGGTGACAAAAACGGTAGTACCCGGGTGGTTGAACTTTGCAAAATGCCTAGGTATTATCCTACTGAAGATATGCCTCAAAAGCTGTTGAACCATGGCAAAAATCCCTTTAGTCAGCATGTGAGAAAACTGCGAGCCAGCGTTACCCCCGGGACCATTCTGATCGTCCTCACTGGACCCCACAGGGGCAAGAGGGTGGTTTTCCTGAAGCAGCTGGCTAGTGGCTTGTTACTTGTGACTGGACCTCTGGTCCTCAATCGAGTTCCTCTGTGAAGAACGCACCAGAAATTAGCCATTGCCACCTCAACCAAAATTGATATCAGCAATGTAAAAATCCCAAAACATCTTACTGATGCTTACTTCAAGAAGAAGAAGCTGCAGAAGCCCAGACACCAGAAAGGTGAGATCTTCGACACAGAAAAAGAGAAATACGAGATTACAGAGCAGCGCAAGATTGATCAGAAAGCTGTGGACTCACAAATTTTACCAAAAATCAAAGCTATTCCTCAGCTCCAGGGCTATCTGCGATCTGTGTTTGCCCTGACAAATGGAATTTATCCTCACAAATTGGTGTTTTAAATGTCCTAATAATCTAATTAAATAACTGATTACCTTTAAAAAAAATAATGTATTTTTCTTCCCATACATGAGTTTGTTTTAGGTTTAGGGTTCTAGGTTAGGGACCAATTTCATATAAACTTTTGAGGGAAACAGAGGTGATGCTTCCTGTGGTGGAGGCTGAGGGGTCCTCTCTGGTATGCATGAGAGTTTTCAGGAGCCAGTTCCACATCCCGTGGAATGTCTCCAGTTTCATGAGCATGCAGAGACTGTGGCAGTGGCAGTGACAGTAGCAACAGCAGTTGTACCTTGTAAGTGTGACCTTGAAGCCAAAAGTCTAGTGATGGGGTCTAGCATTGTTCCTTCTGTTCCTGCCTCTCCACCATATAAAGTACGAAATTTTCTGAAAACAAAACAAAAACAAAACACTTTTTTGAATGAAAAACCTGGAGTAATTCCTGTTTCCTGTACTGAAGGTCAACAGATAATGTTTCTCTTTGTGATGATGTCCATAAATATGTCACACATGGCTATTCCATATTCTGAATTGTTAATCATTTGGACTCTAAATCTGTTTCGTCTGTTTGTTTCTGCTGAGTCTCATGGTGCTGGTGCTCGGTCATGTTTATTGTGAGTAGATTTTGCGGTGGTAGGGGTGGTGATACGTACAGATTACAGTAAAGAAATAATGAGGAGTAAGTGAAAAGCCCTCAAAGTAGAAGCATGTCCAGCATCTTCAGGAAATAAGGGGTCAGTGTGGCTGCTGTGGAATGAGCGAATGGCAGGAAGTAAGTATGGAGAGGTAATGGGCTGGATGGTCCAGAGATACAGGAAGGTAATTGTTTTAGACTCTTAGTGAGAACAAGAGCACTGGAGAGTTTTCAGCACGAATAGTGATATGATCTAACTTACATTTTGTAAGAATCACTCTGGATGCTGTGTGCAGCGTGTACTATAAGGGGAACAAAAGCAGAATCAGGGAGATCAGTAAAGAGACAATAACGAGATGCAAACAATGGTAGCTTGGACCTGTAGGTAGTATCGGAGGCAGTGAAAATTGCTGGATTCTGGCTGCGTCTTGGAGATTGAGCCAATAGAATCTGCTGATGGTTTGGACATGAATGTGTGTATATATTTATATGTGTGTGAGAGAGAGAAAGCGGGGGGAGGGGACGGGAGCGGAGGGGAGGGGAGGGGAGGAGAGGAGACAAGGATTACTTCAAAGTTTTCAAAGTTTTCAGCCTGAGCAAATGGAATGATGGAGGTGTTATCAGTTGAGTTGAGATGCAGGCTTTGAAGGAAGAGCAGGAGTTTAGTTTTGGGCATATAACTTTGATATCACTGTTAGGCAGCCAGATGGAAATGTGAAGTTGGAAAATGAATACGTTAAGTCTGAAGTTCTTGGAAAAAATCAGCAGTTGATAGGAATTTGGAAATGTCAGTGTTCAGATGGTGTATAATGATATGAGATTGGTTGAGATCACTAGGTAGCAAGTATAGAAATGAGTCCTAGGGCAATTAAGTATTAAGAGGACAAGCAAATCAGGAACAATGAACATGACCATCTGAGAAGGAGTGGTTATCAAAGAAGAAAACCAGAAAACCACTGACATCCTCGAACCTTAGTGAAAAAGTATTTCATCAAGAGATACTTCTCAGGCTGGGTGTGGTGGCCCATGCCTGTAATCCTTGCACTTTGCGAGGCTGAGATGAAAGGATCGCTTGAGGCAAGGAGTTTGAGGCTGCAGTGGGCTACAATGTTTTACGGTCTGAGGTTGAAGTGAGCAGAGTGCACTACATTCCAGCCTGGGCGGCAGAGCGAGACTCCGTCTCAAAATAAATAAGTAAGTAAATAAATAAAAATTGGCTGGCATCATGGCACATGCCTGCAGTCCCAGCTACTTGGGCTGAGGTAGGAGGATCACTTCAGCCTAGGCACTTGAGGTCACAGTGAGCTATAATCTGCCACTGCACTTCACCCTGGGTGACAGAGCTGAGCAAGACCCTGTCTCTTATTGAGGGGTGGCAGGTAAGAGGGGACAAAGCAAGATGGCAGAATAGAATGCTCTACCAATCGTTTTCCCAGCAGGGACACCAATTTAACAACTATCTACACACCAAAAAGCACCTTTTTAAGAATGAAAAATCAGTAGCATTCACAGTACCGGGTTTTAACTTCATATTGCTGAAAGAGGCACTAAACAGGTAAGAGGTAGGAAAAACAGTCTTGAATCACCAACATCACCCCTCCCCCACCCCCAGCAGCAGCTATTTGAAAATACATAGAGGAGACAAAAGAAAAAATGAATATAAAACAATGAAGCATGCCTACAGGATCTAGAAAATAGCCTCAAAGTGGCAAATCTAAGAGTTATTGGCTTTAAAGAGGAGGTAGAGAAAGAGATAGGGGTACTAAGTTTATTCAAAGGGACAGTAACAGAGAACTTCCCAAACTTGGAGAAAGACATCAATACCCAAGTACATGAAGATTCTATAACACCAGGCAGATTTAACGCAAAGAAGACTATCTTAAGGCAATTAATACTCAAACTCCCAAAGGTTAAGGATAAAGAAGGGATCCTAAAAGCAGCAAGGGAAAAGAAACAAATAACATACAATGGAGCTCCAGTGCGTCCGGCAGCAGACTTTGCAGTGGAAACCTTACAGGCCAGGAGAGAGTTTCATGACATATTTAAAGTGCTAAAGGAAAAAACTTTTACCCCAGAATACTATGTACAGTGAAAATAGTCTTCAAACATGAAGGAGAAATAAAGATTTTCCCAGACAAACAAAAACTGAAGGATTTCACCCTCAGCTTTCATCAGACCTGTCCTATAAGAAATGCTAAAGCAATAGAGCTAGAGATATAAATGATAGAGAGAGATGGAGATGGAGATGGAGATGGAGAGGGCCGAGCACAGTGGCTCATGCCTGTAATCCCAGTACTTTGGGAGGCGAGACGGGCAAATCATGAGGTCAGGAGTTCCAGACCAGCCTGATCAACATGGTGAAACCCCGTTGCTACTAAAAACACAAAAATTAGCCAGGCATGGTGTCGTGTGCCTGTAATCCCAGCTACTCAGGAGGCTGAGGCAGGAGAATTGCTTGAACCTGGGACGTGGAGGTTGCAGTGAGCTGATATTGCGCCATTTCACTCCAGCCTGGGCAACAGAGGAGACTCTGTCTCAAAAAAAAAAAAAAAATTAGCTGGGCATGGTGATGCATGCCTGTTATCCCCGTTACTTAAGAGTCTGAGTCAGGAGAATTGCTTGAACTTGGGAGCTGGAAGTTGTAGTGAGCCGAGATCATGCCATTGATTGCACTCCAGCCTAGGCGACAGAGTGAACCTTTACCAAAAAAAAAAAAAAAAAAAAAAGAAAAAGAAATACTAAAGGGAATATTTCAATTAGAAAGATAAGGATATTAATGAGCAATAAGAAATAATCTGAAGGTGCAAAACTCACTAGCAATAGTAAGTACACAGAAAAACAATACTGTAACACTGTAACTGTGGTGTGTAAACTACTCTTAAGTAGAAAGACTAAATTATGAACCAATCAAAAATAACTATAACAACTTTTCAAGATATTGACAATACAATAAGATTAAAGAGAAACAGAGAAGCAGGAGTTG
Source organism: Cacajao melanocephalus (assembly GCA_963573385.1). Lineage (NCBI taxonomy): Eukaryota > Metazoa > Chordata > Mammalia > Primates > Pitheciidae > Cacajao > Cacajao melanocephalus. Next base: position 17,303 of record CAUYLG010018536.1, read on the forward strand.
AACAATGAGAAGACATGGACACAGGAGGAAAACATCACACACCGGGGCTTGTCAGGGGGTGGGGAGCAAGGGGAGGGAGAGCATTAGGAGAAATACTTAATGCACGTGGGGCTTAAAACCTAGATGACAGGTTGATAGGTGCAGCAAACCACCATGGCACATGTATACTTATGTAACAGACCTGCATGTTCTGCACATGTATCCCAGAACTTAAAGTGGAAAAAAAAAGGTTAAAGAGAAATAACAAAAAGTTAAAAACCAGGGGAATTAAGTTAAAGTGTAGAGTCTTTGTTAGTTTTCATTTTGCATGTTTTCTATGCAAATAGTGTTAACTTGTTATCAGCTTAAAATAATGGGTTATAAGATAGTATTTGCAACCCTCATAGTAACCTTAAACCAAAAAACATACAATGGCTACAAAATAATAAAAAGCCAAGAAACTAAATCATATCACCAGAGAAAGTCACTATCACTAAAAGTAAGACCGGAAGGAAAGAAAGAAGAAGAGAAGACAGTAAAACAAATAACAAGACAGGCGCGGTGGCTCATGCCTGTAATCCCAGCACTTTGGGAGGCCGAGGTGGGTGGATCATGAGGTCAGGAGATTGAGACCATCCTGGCTAACATGGTGAAACCCCATCTCTACTAAAAATACAAAAAATTAGCTAGGCGAGGTGGCATGTGCCTGTAGTCCCAGCTATTCGACAGGCTAAGGCAGGGGAATCACTTGAACTCTGGAGGTGGAGGTTGCAGTGAGCCAAGATCGTGCCACTGCACTCCAGCCTGGGCAACAGAGTGAGACTCCATCTCAAAAACAAAAACAAAACAAAACAACAAAATGGCAGGAGTAAGTCCTCTCTTATCAATAATAACATTGAATGTAAATGGATTAACTTGCCAATCAAAAGACACAGAGTGGCTAAATGGATTAAAAAAATAAGCCTCGGCCAGGCGCAGTGGCTCGCGCCTGTAATCCCAGCACTTTGGGAGGCCAAGGCGGGCGGATCACCTGAGGTCAGGAGTTCAAGACCAGCCTGCCCAACATGGTGAAACCTCATCTCTAAAAATAAATAAATAAATAAATAACATAAAACAACAACAATAACAAAAACAACAACAAAACAAAATGGAAGCCATAATAAAAAGGCTCTCAGTAAAGAAAAACCTGAGACCTGATGGCTTCACTGCTGAATTCTACCAAAAATTTAAAGAAGAATTATGGCTAATCCTATTCAAAGTATTCCAAAAAATACAGGAGGAGGGAACACTTCCAAACTCCATTCTATGAGGCTAGTATTACCCTGATACCAAAGCCAGAAAAAGACACATTAAAAAAAAAAAAGAAAACTGCAGGCCAATATCTCTGGTGAATATTGACACAAAAATCCTCAACAAAATACCAGTAAATGCAATTTAACAATACATTGAAAAGATCATTCATCATGACCATGTTGCATTTATCACTGGGATGCAAGGATGGTTCAACATATGCAAATCAATCAGTGTGATATATCATATCAACAGAATGAAGGATAAAAACTATCTGATCATCTCAATTAATCCTGTAAAAGCATTTGATAAAATTCAACATTCCTTCACGTTAAAAACCCTAAAAAAAATTCGGTATATAACGAATACACTTCAACATAATAAAAGCCATATATGACAGACCCACAACTAGTATCATATCAAATCGGAAAAACCTGAAAGCCTTTCCTCTAAGTTCTGGACCACAACAAGGATACCCACTTTCACCGTTGTTATTCAACATAATACTGGAAGTCCTAGCTAGAGGAATCAGATAAGGGAAACAAATAAAGGGCATACAAATTGAAAAGGAGAAGTCAAATTATCTTTGTTCAAAGGCAATATAATCATCTATTCAGAAAAACCTAAAGACTCTACCAAAAAACTATTAGGACTGATAAATTCAGTAAAGTTACAGAATACAAGATTCAACATACAAAAATCAGTAGCATTTCTATATGCCAACAGTGAACAATCTGAAAAATAAAAAAGCAATCCTATTTATAGGCCAGGCACTTTGGGAGGTTGAAGCGGGCAGATCATCTGAGGTCAGGAGTTTGAGACCAGCCTGGCCAACATGGTGAAACCCCGTCTCAACTAAAAATAAAAAAATTGGCTGGGCATGGTGGCAGGCACCTGTAATCCCAGCTAGTCGGGGGGCTGAGCCAGGAGAATTGTTTGAACCTGGCGGGCAGAGGATGCAGTGAGCCGAGATCATACCACTGCACTCCAGCCTGGGCAACAGATGAGACTCTGTCTCAAAAACCAACCAACAAACTAACAAAAAACAAACAAAAAAGTAATCCTATTTACAATAGCCACGAATAAAATTAAGTACTTAGGAATTAACTTAACCTAAGAAGTAAAATACACCCACAATGAAAATCATAAAACACTGATGAAAGAAATTGAAGAGGACACCAAAAAAATGGAAAGATATTCCGTGTTCATGGATTGGAATAATTTTTTGTTTTTGTTTTTGAGACAGAGTCTCGCTCTGTTGCCAGGTGCCAGGCTGGAGTGCAGTGGCACGATCTCGGCTCACTGCAACCTCCGCCTCCCGGGTTCAAGCAATTCTCCTGCCTCAGCCTCCCGAGTAGCTGGGACTACAGGTGCATACCACCATGCCCAGCTAATTTTTGTATTTTTTTTAGTAGAGACGGGATTTCACCATGTTGGCCAGGATCGTCTCGATTTCTTGACCTCGTGATCTGCCCGCCTTGGCCTCTCAAATTGCTGGGATTGCAGGCATGAGCCACCACGCCCGGCCATGGATTGGAATAATTAATATTGTTAAAGTGCCCATACTACCCAAAGCAATCTACAGATTCAATGCAATCCCTATCAAAATACCAAAGGCATTCTTAACAGAAATAAACACAATCTCAAAATTTATATGGAGCCACAAAGACCCAGAATAGCCAAAGCTATCCTAAGCAAAAAGATAAAACCTGGAGTAATCACGTTACCTGACTTAAAATTATACTACAGAGCTATAGTAACCGAAACACCATGGTACTGGCATAAAAACCAACACACAGACCAATGCAACAAAATAGAGAACCCAGAAACAAATCCACACACCTATAATGAACTCATTTTTGACAAAGGTGCCAATAACATACACTGGGGAAAAGACTGTCTCTTCAAATAATGGTGCTGGGAAAATTGGATATCCACACACAGAAGAATGATATTAGACTCCTATCCCTCACCATACACGAAAATCAAAACAAAATGGATTATGGACTTAAATCTAAGACTTCATTATATGGACCTACTACAAGAAAACATCGGGGATACTTTCCAAGACATTGGCCAACATTTCTTGAGTAATACCCCACTAGCACAGGCAACCAAAGTCAAAATGGACAAACGGGATCACATCAAGTTAAAAAGCTTCTGCATAGCAAGGGAAACAACAAAGTAAAGTGAAAACCCACAGAACAGGAGAAAATATTTGCGAGTTATTCATCCGACAAGAGATTAATAACTATAATATATAAGGAGCACAAACAACTCTATAGGAAAATAATCTAATAATCTGATTTTAAAAATGGGCCAAAGATTTGAATAGATATTTTTTAAAAGAAGACATACAAATGGCAAACAGGCATATGAAAAGGTGCTTGACATCACAGATCACCAGAGAAATGCAAATCAAAACTACAATGAGATATTATCTCACCCCAATTAAAATGGCTTATATCCAAAAGAGACAGGCAATAACCATCGCTGGCAAGGATGCAGAGAAAAGGGAATCCTGAAACACCGTTGGTGGGAAATTAATACAGCCATCATAGAGAACGATTTGGAGGTTCCTCAAAAAAGTAAAAATAGAACTACTGTATGATCCAGCAATCCCACTGCTGAGTATATACCCAAAAGAAAGGAAATCAGTATATTGAAGAGATATCTACACTCCCATGTTTGTTGTAGCATTGTTCACAATACCTAAGATTTGGAAACAACCTAAGTATCCATGAAGAGGTGAATGGATAAAAAAAGTGGTACTTATACACAATGGAATACTATTTAGTCATAATAAAAATTGAGATTCTGTTATTTGCAACAGTATGGTTGGAACTGGAAGTCATTATGTAAGTGAAATAAGCCAGGCACAGAAATACAAACATCACATGTTCTCACTTATTTGTGGGATCTAAAAATCAAAATGATTGAACTCATGAACATAGAGAGTAGAAAACTGGTTAGCAGAGGCTGGGAAGAGTAGTGGGTGGTGGTGGGGGAGGTGAGGATGATTAATCGATACAAAAAAAATAGAATGAATAAGATCTAGTACTTGATAGCACAACAGGGTGACTATAGTCAATAATAACTTTTTTTTTTTTTTTTAAGAGATGGGGTCTCGCTGTGTTGCCTAGGCTGGAGTGTAGTGGCTATTCACAGGCGCGATCCCATACTAATCAGCATGGGAGTTTTGAACTGCTCTGTTTCCCACCTGGACTGATTCGCCCCTCCTTAGGAAACCTGGTGGTCCCCCACTCCTAGGAGGTCACCGTATTGATGCTGAACTTAGTGCGGACACTTGATCTGCATAGTGCACTACAGCCCGGAACTCCTGGGCTGAAGCGATCCTCCCACCTCAGCCTCCCGAGTAGCTGGGACTACGGGCATGCGCCACTGTGCCTGGCGATAATAACTTAATTGCACATTTAAAAATAAATAAAATAGTATAATTGTATTGTTGGTAATACAAAGGACAAATGCTTGAGGAGATGCAAAAAATGGGCAAAAAAAAAAAAAAAAGAGAGTTTGTTAGGAAAAACTTTATCAATGAAGCCAATTTTGTGAAAGTGGGATCTCTTTCATGCCCCTCTGCCCTTAAAAATATACCACTGGTGGAAGAAGAGTTTACATTCCATGAAAAACTCTACCCCCAAATTTAGAGTATTTACATTCACATCTTTATCTGAATGTTTCTAAACACGAGAATAATTGGATTATGCTTATAGTAATTGGTTCTTTCCATAGCATATACAGAGAGAGAAATCATAGCCCTCCTGAAATGACTGAAAGTTGTGTATTAGTCAGAAAGTGCATGATCTGCATTTTGCTCCTTCCTCGCAGTCTAACTCCTACTGTGTGTAAGTGAAAAACAACTGAAATGGTCAAAGTAAATGCTTAGTGTTACTACATAGGCCTTAGTTCACTTATCTATGTGATAGACATAACTCTTAAAGTCACTTTTGAAATCTTTTTCAGAAGCACAATAATCACATTGTCTTTCACTAGACTTTAGAAAGTCAACAGAAATCAATAGAATTTTTACTGTGCAACAACAAATGTGACTTTCTGCCCTCTGGATAAATATTAGCATGTCCTGCTTTGTCAGAGTTTACTGGAACATTTTTCTTATAGACAACAGTCTGTTAAGCAGCTTACTCTTTTCTGTGTTCGTGATGACCGCAGGTCTTGACCAGTAATGTTGACCTTATAATCCATTTATGAACATCATCATTAAATCATAATTTGTCACTATTAAAGTGCACATATTCTAATTTAGGAAATTGGGCACTAACTATGTCATTTATCTTAATTATTGGGTGATATCCATCTAACCTTCTTAATATGATTATGCCTGACTAAGCTAAGTTTATTTAAATTTGCCTGATCATTTTTATAGCCTGAAATAACAGAAAGTTTTTTCCAAGTAAATCAGTATCATCAGTTAGGTGAGAAGAAATATTTATATTTAAAATAGTAAATTTAACAAAACCATATAACTTTATTGTTGAGATACACATTTGATTACATGTATAATGTGTCTCAAGTCACGGATTAATTCCTAAAACATTCATTGGCAATTTTACAGTTATGTATGAACAGAGTGACAGGAATTCCATTAGCAATTTGTAGTGATAGTAGATTTTATGATTAATCATTTTTTAGTCCCATAAGTCAAAGTAATTCCAGGATTTTTGTTGTTCTTTTTTAGAAATAATGTGAAGCATAGCAAATTAAAAAAAACTACCAGCCGGGCGTGGTGGCCAAGGCGGGCAGATCACCTGAGGTCGGGAGTTCAAGACCAGCTTGAGCAACATGGTGAAACCCCGTCTTTTTAAAAAAAAAATTAAAAAAAAGAAAAAAAACCCACAAAAAACTACCTTCAGTTACTTGAGAACTGCTGCTGTTAGGGATGATCACATACCTGGATATTCCAGACCCTTAGGACCTTTGAAAATCTTAAATGCTATGATGAGGTATGCCCAGAATTCTCATTCATATTTCAGCAATGTTTGCGATAAAAATACATTTTGAACTTTCATGGAAATCTCACATGTTGTCTTTCTTGACATAAAGTTTAAATAGAATTAAATATGATCATCAGTTTATGCAGTGTAGTGTATATTAGATGTTTTAAAATTTTATAAATAGATCCAGCATGACCTCACACCTGTAATCCCAGCACTCTGGAAGGCTGAGGTGGGTGGATTGTTTGAGGTCACGAGTTCTAGACTAGCCTGGCCAACAGGGTGCAACTCCGTCTCTTCAGAACATGCAAAAATTAACCAGGCGTGGTGGGGTGCACCTGTAGTCCCAGCTATTTGGGAGGCTGAGGCATGAGAATCGCTTGAATCGCTTGAACCTAGGAGGTGGAAGATGCAGTGGGCTGAGACTGCGCTACTGCACTCCAGCCTGGGCAGCACAGTGAGAGTCTGTCTCAAATAAATAAATAAATAAATAAATAAAATTTTATAAATAAACACAGATTAAAATAGGAAAGACATGAAAAAGGAATCTCAATACATTCACATATTCTATAAAATATACAGCAAAAATCTTACTCAGATATAGTCTGGTTCATGACCACAAGAGGACATAAACAATACCCTTAACATATCCATTTAAATTGCTAGTTGCTATGAAGAGAGCTAACTTTGTTTCAGCACAAATAAGGTAAGTGCTTTGGACTCTACATTTTAAAATATTACACCTGGCTTGATGGCTTCGTATAAATATTATCATTAGCTCTGGATGGTGGTAAGCACTTAATAAAGTAAATAAAGTTTATCACTAATATCCGAGATTCTGTAGACTTTTTTTTTTTTTTTGAGACAGAATTTTGCTTTTGTTGCCCAGGCTGAATGCAGTGGCATGATCTTGGCTCACTGCAATCTCTGCCTCCCGGGTTCAAGTGATTTTCCTGCCTCAGCCCCCTGAGTAGCTGGGATTATAGGCATGGGCCACCACGTTGGGCTAATCTTGTATTTTTAGTAAAGATGGAGTTTCTCCATGTTGGTCAGGCTGGTCTTGAACTCCCAACCTCAGGTGATCTGCCCACCTCGGCCTCTCAAAGTGCTGGGATTACAGATGTGAGCCATTGCACCTGGCTGATTCTCTAGACATTTTTAAGAAAATGTTTTAGTTTAAGAGTATGGTCTGGGTGTGGTAGCTCATGCCTGTAATCCCAACAGTTTGGGAGGCTGAGGTGGGCAGATCAATTGAGGTCAGGAGTTTGAGACCAGCCTGGACAACAAGGGGAAACCCTGTCTCTACTAAAAGTACAAAAATTACCTGGGGGTGGTGGTGCATGCCTGTAATCCCAGTTATTCTGGAGGCTGAGGCAGGAGAACTGCCTGAACCTGGGAGGTGGAGGTTGCAGAGAGCTGAGATCTCACCACTGCACTCCAGCCTGGGCAACAGAGCAAGGCTCTGTCTCAAAAAAAAAAAAAAAAAAAAAAAAAAGAGCGTGATTTGCAAAACTATAACTTGAAACTCACTACAGTTGAATTTCACCTCTTTTCCCTTCTCCCACTGATTGACTTTAAGTACCAATAATGATTATTAAAATTGCATAAAGTGAAGACAAAGAGTAGTTCACAATTTTCAGCAAATCAGAGTTAAACAAATATTTTTCTTAGATATGTCTCTAAGAAATATATATATATATTTAATATGTATATAAGAGGATATCTTCTGTTTAGAAGTTGTTATAGTTTCCTCATTCACACACCCTGCATTATAGGTTTGTGCAGCATTTAAATACTGCTATTAATATTTCCATTGGAGGCCAGGCACAGTGGCTCCTGTCTGTAATCCCAGCACTTTGGGAGGCCAAGGTGGAAGGCTCACTTGAGGCCAGAACTTTGAGCCTGGCCTGGGCAACAAAGCGAGATCCTATCTCTACAAAAATAAAATAAAATAAATGAAATAAAGTAAAATTCCACTGGTGTCAAATGTTGTGAAAATAGAAGATAGGTGAATAGGTAATTAGAAATGACTGAATAAGTGATAGACTTGAACCAAAAGAAATTTTGTACTATTGGCAATTACTGATAACTTTATGACATACTAAAATTATTTTCCTATTTGCTAAATGCAACCTGTTACCTACTTCACAGAGATACAGATGTTATTTTTTTATGTGCTGTGTAAATATTTTTCCTTGTTTCATTCATAAAGTTCACTGAGGTAGGGAAAGTTTTTACTGATCTTTCCATTCAGCCTGAAGTCAGCAAAATATACTCCGTGTGGAACAGATGCTTTTTTTGCTCAATGGTATATGTATTAGTCTCTTTTCATGCTGCTGATAAAGATATACCCAAGACTTGGTAATTTACAAAATAAAGAAATTTATTGGACTTAAAGTTCCACATGGCTGGGGAAGCCTCAAAGTCATGGTGGAAGGCAAGGAGGAGTAAGCCACAACTTACTGGATGGCAGCAGGCAAAGACAGAGATTATGTGCAGAGAAACTCCCCCTTTTTTTTTTTTAAGATGGGGTTTCACCATGATGGCCAGGCTGGTCTTGAACTCCTAACCTCAGGTGATCCACCCACCTCGGCCTCCCAAAGTGCTAGGATTACAGGCATGAGCCACCGTGCCCAGCCTGAAACTCCCATTTTTAAAACCATCAGATCTTATGAGACCCATTCACTATCACGAGAACAGCACAGGAAAGACCCGCCCTCATGATTCAGTCATCCCCCACTGGGTCCCTCCTACAACATGTGGGAATTATGGGTGCTACAAGATGAGATTTGGGTGGGAACATAGAGCCAAACCTTATCATTCCACCCCTGGCCCCTCCCAAATCTCATGTCTTCACATTTCAAAACCAATCATGCCTTTTCAACAGTCCCCCAAAGTCTTAACTCATTTCAGCATTAACTCAAAAGTCCACAGTCCAAAGTTTCATCCAAGACAAGGCAAGTCCCTTCTGCCTATGAGCCTGTAAAATCAAAAGCAAGTTCGTTACTTCCTAGATACAATGGGGGTGCAAACACTGGGTAAATACAGCCGTTCCAAATGGGAGAAACTGGCCAAAACAAAGTTGCTACAGGCCCAACCCAAGTCTTAAATCCAGCAGGGCAGTCAAATCTTAAAGCTCCAAAATGATCTCCTTTGACTCCATGTCTTATATCCAGGTCACGCTGATGCAAGAGGTGGGTTTCTATGGTCTTGGGCAGCTCCACTCCTGTGGTTTTGCAGGGCCCAACCTCCCTCCCAGCTGCTCTCATGGGCTGGCATTGAGTATTTGCAGCTTTTCCAGGTGCATGGTGGAAGCTGTCAGTGGATCTACCATTCTGGCATCTGGAGGTCGGTCGCCCTCTTCTCACAGCTCCACTAGGTGGTGTCCCAGTGGGAACTCTGTGTCGGGGCTCTGACCTCACATTTCCCTTCTGCACTGCTCTAGCAGATGTTCTCCATGAGGTCCCCGCCCCTACAGCAAACTTCTGTCTGGGCATCCAGGCATTTCCATACATCTTAAAATACCTAGGTGGAGGCTCCCAAACCTCAATTCTTGACTTCTGTGCACTGGCAGGCTCAACATCACATGAAAGCTGCCAAGGCTTGAGGCTTGAATCCTCTGAAGCCACAGCCCAAGCTCTATGTTGGCTCCTTTCAGCCACGGTTGAAGTGGCTGGGACACAGGGCACCAAGTCCCTAGGCTGCACACAGCACAGGGACCCTGGGCTTGGCTCAGGAAACCACTTTTTCTTGCTAGGCCTCTGGGCCTGTGATGGGAGGGGCTGCTGCAAAGGTCTCTGACATGCCCTGGAGACATTTTCCCCCATTGTCTCAGTGATTAATATTGGACACCTGGTTACTTAAGCAAATTTCTGCAGCTGGCTTGCATTTCTCCTCAAAAAATGGGATTTTGTTTTCTTATATATATATATATATATATTTTTTTTTTAATTTTATTTATTTATTTATTTTTAAAGACGGGGTTTCACCATGTTGGTCAGGCTGGTCTTGAACTCCCAACCTCAGATGATCCACCCGCCTTGGCCTCCAAAGTGCTTGGATTACAGGCGTGAGCCACTGTGCCCCGCTGGGATTTTGTTTTCTATTGTGTTGTCAGGCTGCAAATTTTTTAAACTTTTATAGTCTGTTTCCCTTTTGAAATTGAATGCCTTTAACAGCACCCAAGTCACCTCTTGAACGCTCTGCTGCTTAGAAATTTCTTTTACCATATACCCTAAATCATCTCTCTCAAGTTCAAAGTTCCACAAATCTCTAGGGCAGTGCTGCCAGTCTCTTTAGCAAAGTGCCACCAGTCTCTTTGCTAAAACATAACAAAAGTCATCTTTGCTCCAGTCCCCAACAAGTTCCTCATCTCCATCTGAGACCACCTCAGCCTGGACCTTATTGTTCATATCACAATCAGTATTTTTGTCAAAGCCATTCAGCAAGTCTCTAGGAAGTTCCAAATTTTCCTACATTTTTCTGTTGTCTCTGAGCCCTCCAAACTGTTCCAACCTCTGCCTGTTACCCAGTTCCAAAGTTGCTTTCACATTTTTGGGTATCTTTTTAGCAAGGCCCCACTCTACTGGTACCAATTTACTGTATTAGTCATGCTACTGATAAAGACATACCTGAGACTGAGCAATTTGCAAAAGAAATTTATCAGACTTGCAGTTCCACAGGGCTGAGTAGGCCTCACAATCATGTCAGAAGGCAAGGAGGAGCAAGTCACATCTTACATGGATGGCAGCAGGCAAAGAGAGAGCTTGTGCAGAGAAACTTCTGTTTTTAAAACCATCAGATCTCATGAGATCCATTCACTATCAGGAGAACAGCACAGGAACGACCTGCCCTCATGATTCAATCATCTCCCTACTGGGTCCCTCCCACAACACATGGGAATTACAGGAGTTAGAAGATGAGTTTTGGGTGGGGACATAGAGCCAAACCATATCAGTATATAAGACTGAGCCAGGTGTGGTTGCTTACGCCTGTAATCCCACCACTTTGGGAGGCTGAGGTGGGTGGATCACCTGAGGTCGGGAGTCTGAGACCAGCTTGACCAACATGATGAAACCCTGTCCTTGCTAAAAATATAAAACTTAGCTGGGTGTGGTGGTAGGCACCTGTAATCCCAGCTACTTGGGAGGCTGAAGCAGGAGAATTGCTTGAACCTGGGAGGCAGAGGTTGCAGTGAGCCGAGATGGTGTCACTGCACTACAGACTGGGTAACAGAGCAATACTCCATCTCAAAAAAAAAAAAAAGATATATAATACTGATCTGGAGTGTTGTATGATGTATGATCTGTATTTCATTGATTTTTATTGTTATATGAATATATTTCAATTTATCCATTTTCTTTATAGTTAACATTCAGATTGTTTACAGTGGTTTTTGTTTTGTTTTGTTTTTGAGACAGGGTCTCGTTCTGTTTCCCAGGCTGGTCTTGAACTCCTGGCCTCAAACTCCTGGCCTCAAGCAATACTCCTTCCTTGTCATCCCAGAGTGTTGGGATTACAGGTGTGAGCCACTGTGCCTGGCCTTCTGTGGCTTTTTGATTATTCTCACTTTGTGGTATAAAGATATTGCTGAAAATGTCAAAAAGGCCTGCAAATACCCCTTTGGGTAACAGTGATGAGAAAACGAGGAAGCATTTATGTTTATCTGTGGCACAGAAATTCAAACTGTTGGAGAAGGTGGACAGCAGTATAAGTGTGAAAATCTTACAAAAGAGTATGGGATTGGAATCACTACCATGTATGACTTGAAGAAACAGATGGAAAAACTGCTGAAAGTTTATGCTGAAAGTGATGAACAGAAGTTAATGAAAAGTAAAACAAAAACAAAAACAAAACAAAAACAACCCCCCCCAAACTACATAAACCTAAAAAAGAAAATCTCAATCATGTATGGGAAGAGTAAATTCATAAGCATCATAGTGAACACATGCCATGTAATGGTATGCTGATCATGAAACAAACAAAGCTCTATTATAATGAACTAAAAATTAAAGGGAATTGTGAATATTCAACAGGCTGGTTGCAGAAATTTAAGAAAAGACAGGGTGTTAAATTTTTAAAAAATCTGTGGAGATAAGGCATCTGCTGATCACAAAGCAAGGGAGAAATTTGTTGATGAATTTGCCAATATTATCACTGATGAAAATCTGACACCCGACCAAGTCTATAATATGCCTGAGACGTCACCGTTTTGGTGTAATTGCCCCAGATAGATACTAACTACAGCTGATAAGCTAGCCCATAAAGGAATTAAGGATGTGAAAGAGGGAATAACAGTGCTGACATGTACTAATGCAGCAGGCATCCATAAATGTAAATTTGCTGTGACAGGCAAAAGCTTACATCCGTACTGTTTTCAAGGAGTGAATTTCTTTCCATTCCATTATTCTGCTAACAAAAAGGCATGGATCAGCAGGGACATCTTTTCTGATTGGTTTCCCTTTTTTTTTTTTTGAGACAGGGCTTCTCAAAGTGCTAGGATTATAGGCACGTGCCACCGTGCTCAGCCCTATTTTGGGTCTTCAAAAATATTTCCATTCTGGGTATCTATTATCTATTGCTTTACAAGAAACCATTCCAAGCCCGATTACCTTAATAGAGCAATCATTTAAATACGTTCATGCTACTGTGGGTCAGGAAATTTGGACAGGGCTTGACTAGGTGATTTTTGTGCTCTCCCAGGCGTTGACTGGGGTCAAAAAAGCTAGTGGAATTCCGTAAGTTGCTGGGATGGTGGGTCCTAGATGGCTTTATTTACATGCATGGTACCTGGTGGAGATGGCTATAAGGCTGGCCTCAGATGACCCCTCTCTAGCTTTAGGTGGTGCTCCAAGAGAGCAAGAGAGGAGCTGCTGGTCTTCTTAAAGCTTAGGTCTGGAATTGGCATGGTATCACTTCCACTGTATTCTTTGGCCAAATCAGTCACAGGCCAGTCCAGTTTCAAGGGAGGAGTTTAAAAGCATATGTAATCATTTTAAATCTGGTATATTTCTGAGATAGAATATTTTCAAGTAAATAAATATTCCTAAAGAAAACAATCTCACAAAGAAGTTACAGGCTCCTGACTTAAGTCTCACTTAAGCTCAAGGAAGGCTTCAAATGCCAAAAAAGAAAAAAGAAAAAAAAGGAATGCAAAAGAGTAACGTAATATAAAAGATATGTACTTTTTATGTGTCTTATTTACTCATTTATTGATTTATAACACAATGAACATTATAAACTGGTGTAGGTCCTCTAAAATTATGGGCAAAAATTTATGTGATGTGTCTCCTAGGAGAAAACTGAGGCACGGTAACTTGCCCTTGGTCAGATAAATAGCATGTGGCGGGGCTGGAGACGTAGCATACTGGCTTCAGAGGGACCAGTGCAGTGAGGCCCTGTTCATAAGTAACAGTCTGTTTGTAAACTGGGGATAACAATAGTCATTGTCATTGTGGGGATAAAATGAGCTAAACTAGGCTAGTCCAGAGCTGCACATATAACAATAGGCTTTTTTTTTTTTTTTTTTTTTTTTGAGACAGAATCTTGCTCAGTCACCAGGCTGGAGTGCAGTGGCCTGATCTTGGCTCACTGCAACCACCGCCTCCAGGGTCCAAGCGATTCCCCTGCCTCAGCCTCCCGGGTAGCTGGGACTACAGGCGTATGCCACCACACCCGGGCTAGTTTTTTGTGTTTTAGCAGAGAAGGGTTTTCACCATGTTGGCTAGGATGGTCTTGATCTCCTGGCCTCGTGATCCACCCGCCTCGACCTCCCAAAGTACTGGGATTACAGGTGTGAGTCATTGCGCCTGGCCTTTTTTTTTCTTTTTTGAGATGGGGTCCCACTGTGTTGCCAGGCAAGAATACAGTGGCACGATCTTGGCTCACTGCAACCTCCACCTCCCGGGTTCAAGCGATTTTCCTGCCTTAGCCTCCCGAGTAGCTGGGACTATAGGCACGTGCCACCAAGCCCAGCTAATTTTTGTATTTTTAGTAGAAACGGGGTTTCACCATGTTGGCCAGGATTGTCTTGATTTCTTGACCTAGTGATCTGCCCGCCTCGGCCACCCAAAGTGCTCAGATTACAGGCGTGAGCCACTGCGCCTGGCCAACCGTAGGCGTTTAATAAATACAAGCTGTCTATGCTCAGCCTCTGTTGTATTCCAGGCTTTGCTATCTTTTGTCCTAGAGATGTTGGTGTCATAAAGTGCAAGACCCAACAGTGGGTGGATGGGTGAGAATTTCAAAAGTGTATATAGAGTCAAAGCTGGAGATACTGCTTTCTCCATTGAACTCTTTATGGTGTCATTTGTCTCTCAAAATCGTATGCAAATGTTCCATTCTATTTTACGATTCAATTGCTTATCTATTCATATAAAACTGGCTTACTTCAAAGCTTTTGGTATCTTTTCTTTTTTTTTTGAGATGGAGTCTTGCTCTGTCGCCCAGGCTGGAGTGCAGTAGCAGCATCATCTCGGCTCACTGCAACCTTCGCCTCCCGGGTTCAAGCAATTCTCCTGTCTCAGCCTCCCGAGTAGCTGGGACTACAGGCACACGTCAGCATGCCTGGCTAATTTCTGAATTTTTAGTAGAGACAGGGTTTCACCATATTGGTCAGGCTAGTCTTAAACTCCTGACCTCAGGTTATCCACCCACCTCGGCCTCCCAAAGTGCTGGGATTACAGGCGTGAGCCACTGGGCCCAGCCGCTTGATGAAACCTTATTACAGAATAGATATTTATATGTAATATGTAAAATGCACCGCTAAAATGTTTATCTTATTGCAGTTGGTAGTAAAAACTTTCGAAAGTTACTGCAGGGAAATGCACTGTCCAGACATGTAATGGAGGTACTTGAATACCCCACCTTCCAAGGAAACCAATGTCGGATCCCCCTACTTTAGCGCCACCGCCGAAAACCGAGCTGACATCGTGGCTCCTGGCAGTGACAGCGGCCCGCCTGCCCTCCCTGCGGCACCTGGGCAGGCGCCGCACCTCCCGCCTCTGGGCGGAACAGAAGGAAAGCGCGCGTCTCCGACGTCATCGCCGCGCGCCGCTGCCTTCGCCTTCTTCCACTTCGCGGGAGAAGTTGTTGGCGCGAATGGATCCCGAGCCCCGATAACGGATTCCTCAACCGGCCGACCCTCCAGCCAGCGCCTTTATCCTGGGTCTGCGATGGTGAGCCGCCGGGGGAGGCCGTGCGGCTCGGGGTCTGGGGAGGCTTTGCAGGCCTGGTGTGGACGGGGCACTCCTGGTATGCAGGGTGGGGGAGGATGGCGGTGGGTGGCTCCGGAGGCGAGCGAAGGCAGAAAAGGGGCCGCACACCAGGCACTGGACGCACAACTTTTCTAGCACCGCGGGCTCCAGCTCTGGGCGGTAGCCAGCACGCAGGGATTTTGTTGCTACGTGTACTTGCACTTTTCCCCCTCACTCTTGGGGGAAGGGAGTAAGGATTGTGGTTTTGGGACGCATTGGTAAAGTTATTTTCTTGTTCGGCGTTGCCCCGAACCTCAGTTTGAGTACTGCCTAAAGCGTGGATTTCAAGCTTTGGGTCATGAGGGATAAGAATGTAACAAACTTTTGTTTCTTAGGAATGTGCTGTGTAGGGCCTTAAACTTTTCTCATTAACAGCTCAGCTCGTCTCATCTCCGCTCGTCATTAACGATCACCTGAGCGGTGTTGAGACCGAGGGCATGGAGAGAATATTTTATTTTGTTTAGATGAGTTCATAGGAGTCAAAGGGATAACACGGTTTACTAGGAAAAAGAAATACAGAGAATAGATACAGATGCAAGACATTTGACAGCTGTCATCCTCTTATCACCTGATGTTAAAAATAATCTTTAAACAAAACACCCAAATCTCACTGCATAATTCTGGATAAAACATTCAAACAAATTGAAAGTGAAATAATTATGCAGCGAGCAAAGCAGACATTCATGCTGGTATGGCAATGGATATGGCTATACGTTTGAGGTATTTTTAATTTAAAGAACAATTTAAAATGTTCCATTAAGCTCGAAGGTAATCCGATATAATTTTTTTCAATCATTGGTCAACTTGTCACAGTGACAGCATTCTAGGGGGGTGAAAATTTTATGCCACATTGGGGAACCTTGCAGTCCTTTGTGTTTTTTCTCAAAAAAGGGCAACAGTAATGATAGTTAGCTACCTTGTACCAAGCAACTTGTTCAGGTCAGTATGTGAACTGTTGGTTTTTCATGCTTGTTTTTCATTTCAACCCACATGGAAGCAGCTTTACAGATGGTGAAAGCACCTTTTAGAATTTAAATAATGTGTCATACAACAAATAGGTGGTTGAACTAGAATTAGAGTCTTGGTGTTTCTGACCACCATGTTATACCACCTCCCCATAATGATACATTTTGGAGGTCAAGGCACCATCGTATTTTGGAAGCTTGATGAGATTTGGAGTCTTGAAGATGAAGAACGTGGTGATGTTTTAGTTTAGTGGTTTATAGATTATGGTTGTATTACTATGTTAGTATAGTCTAGTTTAATAGTTATGTGGTCTTGGGCAAGTAAATAGCTTAAGTTTAATCTCTTTAAGCTTCTATTTCCTTATCTATAAAAGAGAGGAAAATAATAGCTGCCATAGTGATTGTTTTGGGATTAAGCAAGATGTATATGTAAAGCTTCCGTTCTGGTGCATGGCATGTTAGGCAACTACACAGCTACCAATGATTGATTTTCTCAGAAAGGACTCTATGGAAAGTTACATAGATTTTAAGAGGCATGGTAGATTCCTCTGATGGCATTTATGGTGAACACAGCTTTTGCGGTCAACTTTTGATCATTCAGGTGCTTTTATTTTGGTTCTTTTCTTTCTTTAGTACCCCTGTTCATGGCGCAGATGAAAAAATAGACCTCAGAAAAGAAATAGGTCAAATGGGTCAGTTTTGGTGTTAATGGGAAAAGGTTCTATGAGCTAGATAAGAATTTTGTATTATATTGATATTTAATTTAGCCCTCCAGTCTCTAGTACAACAGTTAGCAAAACTCTAGACTAAAATTGATTCTTTTTTTTCCATTTTTAATTTTTTTTGAGATGGCAACTCGCTCTGTCGCCAGGCTGGAGTGCAGTGGGACAATCTCAGCTCACTGCAACTTCTGTCTCCTGGATTCAAGTGATTCTCCTGCCTCAGCCTCCCGAGTAGCTGGGACTACAGGTGCACGCCACCACATTCAGCTAATTTTTTTGCATTTTTAGTAGAGACAGGGTTTAACCATGTTGGCCAGGATGGTCTCGATATCCTGACCTCATGATCCACCCTCCTCGGCCTCCCAAAGTGTTGGGATTACAGGCGTGAGCCACTGCGCCCAGGGACTAAAATTGATTCAACAAATGTTTATTGAACACCTGTGCAAAGTTGTTTTTTTTTTTCTTTCCCTCAAACTCTGTCATTGGGTATGAAGGAGAATAGTTCTCAATCTTTGTTTCGGTCACAGTTCCCTTTGATAAATATAGTGAATGGTATGCAAATTTCTGCCCAGAGAAATACATATAGGCACATATATACCATATTAAAGGATTGACCTGTCTTTTTTTTTTTTTAAAGACAAGGTCTTGCTCTGTTACACAGGCTGGAGTGCAGTGGTCTGATGATAGTTCACTGATGCCTCTAGCTCCTGGGTACAGCGATCCTTCCACCCTGGCCTCCCAAAGCATTGAGATTACAGGCGTGAGCTGCTGTGCCTGGCCTATTCACTTTTCTTCTTCTTCTTCTTCTTCTTTATTTTTTTTGAGATGGAATCTCATTCTGTCGCCAGGCTGTAGTGCAGTGGAGCGTTCTCGACTAACTGCAACCTCCACCTCCTGGGTTCAAGCGATTTTCCTGCCTCAGCCTCTCCCGTAGCTGGGACTACAGGCACCTGCCACCACACCTGGCTAATTTTTATATTTTTAGTAGAGACGGGGTTTCACCATGTTGGCCAGGATGGTCTCCATCTCTTGACCTCGTGATCTGCCTGCCTTGGCCTCCCAAAGGTTTTGTTTTTTTTTTTTTTGAGATAGAGTCTTGCTGAGTAGCCAAGGCTGGAGTACAGTGGTGACAGTGGTGCAGTTTTGGCTCACTGCAACCTGAACCTCCCAGGTTCAAGCGATATTCATTCCACAGCCTCCCACTTATCTTCTGAAGCCCATCCATAGATGGCTCTTGCCCTGGGAGCTACATTAAAAAAAAAAATTCCGATGAAAAGTTATCAATAAAGAAATAAAGTGTGTGTATCCACATAATGGAATACTATGTAACCTTTAGAAAAATGAGAAAATTTTATACACTGATATAAAACGATTGTCAAAATATAAAATCTCTCTGGAAAGATAAAGAAGGAACCAACTGATAACATTTTTTGTCTCCAGAGATGGGAAGTATGTGTCTGAGAGGCAGGTTGAGAGGGAGACTTTTTACCCTTTTGAAATTTGAACCATGTGAATATGTTATTACTAAAGGAATAGAAAGAAAATTAAAAATAAAATAAAGAAGCCATAAAGACAATTTGAATTGCACTGAGATTTAGTTGTACAAAATGTGAATAAAACCTGAGAGATGCCATTTTTAAGAAGTCAGCATATATAATTAATTGGTTGGTATAATTATTGAAAATATACTTCTTTTTCTTAGAAGAGAATAAAGAAAAAAAGAAAATATGCATAGGATTAAATTAAACACATATGAGACTTAAGGAACAGCCTTTTGAAGAGCAGTGAGGTCAGTTTAAATAAATTGTGGTCTAAACTGTTTCATTGCTCCTCTCTTCAAGGCACCTTTCACATCCTGGTTTTCTATGTGGAATGGTTTCCCTGGAGCAGTGCTTGACTGACTTTTGCCATGCATACGTACCTGAACTTGGCCTATAAGGCCCCCTACCTCCCTCTCTGATTTTCTCTCTCTGTCTTTTGAGTGTGTTAGGTTGGTTCTGTTTCTCTTTCAGGGCTTTTGTTGTTGCTATTTTCTCTTTGAAATACTCTTCCTCCACATCCTTGCATATCTCCTTTTTTTTTTCATCATTTAAGTTTCTCTTGCCTAATCCAAGGTCATGAAGATTTATGCTTAAGAGTTTTGTAGTTTTAGCTCTTAAAACTAAAATAGTTTTAGTTGTAGTTTGTAGTTTTTGTATTATTGCCATCTTAACAATATTAAATCTTTTGATCCATGAATGTGGGATGCCTTCATTTGTTTAGGTCTTCAGTTTGTTTAAACAGTATTTTGTAGTTTTTCACAGCATGGGTTTTATGTTTCATTTAGGACTTTTATCCATTTTTGAGTTTTTATATAGGGTGTGAAGTATAAAGGTCCAATTTTCTTTCATATGTGGACATCTAGTTGTTCCAGCACCATTTTTTGAAAAGATTCGTCTTTCCTCATTGAATTATGTTGACACCTTTGTCAAAAATCAGTTGACTATAGATGTGAGGGTGGTTTTCTAAACTCCCAGTTCTATTCCATTGATCTATATATCTGTCTTAATGCCAGCAACACACTGTGGTACTGTGGCTTTGTAATATATATATATTTTGAGATAGAGTCTCGCTCGGTCCCCCAGGTTGGAGTGCATTGGTGCAACCTTGGCCCACTGCATCCTCTGCCTCCTGGGTTCAAGCAATTCTCTGCCTCAGCCTCCCAAGTAGCTGGGGTTACAGGCGCCTACCACCACCCCTGGCTAATTTTTATATTTTTGATAGAGATGGGGTGTCACTCTCTTGGCCAGGCTGGTCTTGAACTCAAGACCTCGTGATCCACCCGCCTCGGCCTCCCAAGGTGCTGGGATTACAGGTGTGAGCCACTGTGCCTAGTCAGAAATACAGTTTATTTTTGTATATTGATCTTGTATCCTTGCTGAACTCATTATTTTTTATTTTTATTTTTATTTTTGAGGCAGAGTCTTGCACTTTTACCCAGGCTGGAGTGCAGTGGTATGATATTGGCTCACTGCAACCTCCATCTCCTGGGTTCAAGCAATTCTCTTGCCTCAGCTTCCCGAGTAGCTGAGATTACAGGTGCTAGCCACCACGCCCGGCTAATTTTTTGTGTTTTTAGTAGAGACAGGGTTTCACCATGTTGGTCAGGCTGGTCTCGAACTCCTGACCTCATGATCCGCCTGCCTTGGCCTCCCAAAGTGCTGGGATTAACAGGTTTGAGCCATGGAGCCCCTCCGTCCGTTGATCATTATTAATACTGAGTCTTTTAGTGGATTTCTTACATTTTTCTGTAAGATTGTTTCATCTGTAAACAGATGCATTTACTTCTTGTTCAATGTAGGTGTCTTTTGTTTCATTTTATTGCTTAATTCCTTTGCTAGAAACTCTACAACATTTGAGTAGAAATCGCAAGAGCAGACATACTGTCTTTTTCCTGATTTTAGGGGGAAAGCCCTCCAACCGCTTTTTGCTTCCGAAGTATAAGGTCTTAATATAATTTTAAATACTTTATTTATTTATTGAAACGGAGTCCCGCTGTAGCCTAGGCTGGAGTGCAGTGGTGCGAACTCAGCTCACCGCAACCTCTACCTCCCAGGTTCAAGCGATTCTTGTGCCTCAGCCTCCCAAGTAGCTGGGATTACAGGCATGTGTCACCACCCCTGACTAATTTTTCTGTTTTTAGTAGAGATGGCATTTCATCCTGTCAGTCAGGCTGGTCTCATGCTCCTGGCCCTAGGTGATCTGCCTGCCTCAGTCTCCCAAAGTGCTGGGATTATAGGTGTGAGCCACTGCACCTGACTTAAGTACTTTAATATTATTTCATGATTTTTTTTTTCTGTGTGGCCACCAGTTAAATCATTATATATTTTATTCAGATACATGATTTTGCATTTCAATGGTTTTCAGGACAAAAGATTTTTATACTTGGATAGATTTTTGTGAGGTATGTTGATGATAATCAATTTCTACTTATGGACTTGATGGACTGTTTTAAAATATTTACCAGAAATACTTGTATTTCCTTATTACCTTCAAAATAGAGAAGTAAAACCAAAATACAGTATTCTGGCAACCACTCTGCGGCATACTGCTTGTTTTGCATAAAACCATGTACTCTTCAAAGGTAAATGAACGTAGTTGACATAATTTGCTTTCTCTCCTCTTTTTTTTGAGATACAATCTCAGCTCACTGCAACCTCTGCCTCACCGGTTCAGGCAATTCTCCTGTCTCAGCCTCCCAAGTAGCTGGGACTACAGGTGCCCGCCACCACTCCTAGCTGATTTTTTTTTAAAGTAGAGACGGAGTCTTACTCTGTCGCCCAGGCTGGAGTGGAGTGGTGCCATCACAGCTCACTGCCGACCTCTGGTGCACGGTTCAAGCGATTCAGCGATTCTCTTGCCTCAGCCTCCCGAATAGCTGGGACTACAGGTGCGTGCTACCACGTCTGGCTAAGTTTTTTGTATTTTTAGTAGGGACGGGATTTTGTCCTATCGGCCAGGTTGTTGTGGAACTTCTGACCTCAGGTGATCCTCCTGCCTTGGCCTCCCAAAGTGCTGGGATTACAGGTGTGAGCCATCGACCTGGCTGAATTTTGCATTTTTGGTAGTGATGGGGTTTCACCATGTTGGTTAGGCTGGTCTTGAACTCCTGACCTCAAGTGATCCACCCACCTTGGCCTCCCAAAGTGCTGGGATTACAGGTGTAAGCCACTGCACCCAGCCAAAAAAAGAGAGAATATCTTTGTGTTGCCTTCATTTGTATTTATTTATTATTAAAAAAAATTTTTTTTTATTTCCATGGGTTTTTGGGGAACAGGTGGTATTTGGTTACATTAGTAAGTTCTTTAGTGGTGATTTGTGAGATTTAGGTGCACCCATCACCCGAGCAGTATACACTGAATCTAGTTTGTACTCTTTTATCCCTCACTGTCTTCTCACCATTTCTTCCTGAGTCCCCAGAGTCCACTGTATAATTCTTATGCCTTTGCATTCTCATAGCTTAGCTCCCACTTATAAGTGAGAACATACAGTGTTTAGTTTTCCATTCCTGAGTTACTTCACTTAGAATAATAGTCTTCAGTCCAATCTGGTTTCCTGCCAATACCATTACATTAATTCATTCTTTTTTATGGCTGAGTAGTATTCCATTGTGTGTGTGTATATATATCTATATATCTATATATATATCTCCCACAGTTTCTTTATGTACTCACTGATTGATGGGCTGAATGAGTTAATATTTTAAAAGTGTTCAAATCATTGCATAGCACAGAGTGAGGGCTATAGAAAGCTGTGTTAAGTAAACAAACGAAATCTTGAATCAGGGCAGAGGTAGTGGGAATAGAGGGGAGAAGACAGCAGTATATGGGAAATAGTTTAGGTTGGATGATTAGGTGGAGGGTCAGAGTGAGGAGAAAAAGCAGTGGCCATGTTTCTGTTTTGGGTGAATGGTGGTGCTATGCATGGAGATGGGGAATAAAGGGAGAGAAGCAAGTCCCAGCTGAAGATAAATTTAGTTGAGGACGTTATTAGTTGGAGGCACCTTTGGGGCATTTGCACAGAGATGGATCTGGCTGCATGTTGGCTGCATGGCTATGGAGCTCCGAGCTGGTCTGGAGAGAGAGACACAAGATTTAGGAGATACCAGTACGTACATAAGTGGTACTGGGGTTATGTAGGTGTGAGTTTGCCCAGTGTGAGTGTGTGTGTCCAGAGTTTTGACTTGGAGTTCCTGATAGGCTTTGGGGAAAACCCCTAAAATTGAATACAAACTTTTGTGCGTATGTTTGTTTTTTTACATTTCTGTGGAAAATATACATAGCTTTTATCCACAAAAGCATAAAAACAATTCGCATGATTAGTGAGAGCACTTGCTTTGTTTCCTTGGCACCCATTTTGGCTTATTTGAATAAATGAACACTTTGTTGCAGGTATTGACAACTTTCTTCACTAGCATATAAGCTCTGTAAGAGCGGGGGCCACAAGGATAGGGAACTGCTGTATAGCGTGTGGCACATGGTACATTTTCCATAAATATTGGAGGAATGAATAATTACAAGTAAACTTCGTATTTCCACTAAAAATATAAACTAGAAGGTAAAACTTCCTGGTACAAAAATGTCTCTAGCACTATTGCATGACTTTAAGCTGTTGAAACACTTAGCAACAATGAATAACATAGCCCAGAGAAATACGGTATTTATTATGTTGTAGGTCTATTTTCAGTTTGGACTTTATTTCTTTTTTTTTTTTTTTTGAGATGCAGTTCCACTCTTCTTGCTCAGACTGGAGTGCAATGGTGCGATCTCAGCTCATTGCATCCTCTGCCTCCCAGGTTCAAGCGATTCTCCTGTCAGCCTCCCAAGTAGCTGGGATTGCAGGCATGCACCACCATGCCTGGCTAATTTTGTATTTTTAGTAGAGACAGGGTTTCTCCGTGTTGGTCAGGCTGGTCTTGAACTCCTGACCTCAGCTGATCTGCCAGCCTTGGCCTCCCAAAGTGCTGGGATTACAGGAGTGAGCCACAATGCCCGGCCCAGTTTGGACTTAATATCTGTGTTCGTTTAAGTAGTGTAAATTTGATCTTTTGGCCCAGAAATCAGTTGTAAAAAGTTAGCTTCTGGATCAATAAAAACCATAATCAGAGTACATTAGCCCTGGCGAAAATGTCAACATTCTGAAATAAACCATTAGATCAGGCGTAAACAGTCTCAAATGCTTTAGTTATCCCAGTTATGCAGGTATGAAAGGAGAACTTATTTTTTAAAACCTGAAGTAGATAATTATTTCCATTTGCTATTTAACTTGCCAGTGTTGGTTTGTATTTTTAGATGAGGTACCTGGAAACTTCTGTGATAGAGTATTTAATTGAGTGCGTAGTCTAAAGTGCAATGATAGTAAATATTATGACTTCAGAATCTTATATGTCCTCCTTGGCACAACAGCTGTAGAAATGGGTCTTTTGGCTGTCATGGGAGTGACCTCTCAGGTAGACTTAACAGATCGTGGGTGAGTAGAGGAAGTAGTTTCTATTCTCTATTTCTGTTCCCTCAGTGTGTTTTATTTCATCTGTTCTTTCTTTTCTATGCTCTGCTTTGTTTTCTAAAGACCAATTAAAGAAAGATTAGGAACAGAAAGTAGAAGGAAAGCTTCACGAGAACAGAGACCTAGCCTGTTTTATTTATCCCAAGCATCAGGAACAGTTCTTGGCTCATAAAAGGCTCTCATATTTCTTGAATGGATAAATGAATGATTGAATGAAAAAAGTTGTTGTGGGCTCTTAAAATTCTTCCTAGCTAGAATTTGTTACTGTTCAGAGGTTTTTCAGAATATGCTTATATTTCACTCACCAGTGTTTTCCTCAGATAAGTTTTTGAGGCCCATGCTAGACTGTTAAATTAGTAACGTCAGTTATAAATCTAGAGAATTTCTGATATCTTTAAAAAGTTATTTGTTTGGCTTAATTTTTTTTTAATTTTTCTGTTTTGTTTGTTTTGTTTGGCTTAAATTTTAAAGAAGAGGAAATGTCCTACTGTATCCTGGTTTCTTCTTGGATGTTGTGGGTTCTTGGCCTCCAGGTTCTTAAAGAATAAGCAGTGGGGCCACTTCAGCTGCACCGTATGCTCACAAAGTAAAATTTCGGACCCAAAACAGTGTTGCAGAAAGGTGATTTTATTTAGGTAGAGAAAAGAGAAGGAAAGGAGAAGAGAAAGGCTTCCACGAAGAGTGTGGAAGGGGATTCCAGAGGGGAAATCCTGGAGGGAGCTCCTACCGTGTGGGAGGGGATTCCAGAAAGTTGGAAATCTGGCGCAGGGGAGGGAGCACGGACTTTTATCCTGGGATAAACCCCCACCTTCTCCAAGACCCTGGGCCAATGAAAGGAGTTCCTTAGAACTTCTGCTGGAGTGAGTGACTTTTAGTTTCTTCCCGGGGCCTTGAAATTCAAACATAAACTGTTGAATCTCCAGGATGGCGAGAGATGGGAGAGGGGCATGGCACTGGGAAATTCTTGCCCTTAAAGCAACACCTCCTCATGGACCTGGAAAGAGAACACATTCCCTCACTACTAAAAGTGAAAATGTATTTTTGTTTTTTGTAGCCACAATATTGTAATATATGAGAGTAATGGAAAGATCAATTATAGAAAATCAAATATAACTTAGAAATAATATATCATCAGCATTAATTTGACACTTTAAAAAATGTCTTAGGTAAAGTCATAGTACAAAGTTTATCTAAAAGATTCTTTTAATACATAATCTTTATTTTTTAAAATTTTAAAATAATACATAATCTTTAAAACCAAATCTACCATTAGTTTTATTTTACATAATCAAGAAGCTTTCTTTTTGAGTGCAGTTGTGAAGGACAGTGGCCTGAGAAATAACCGTTCATGTGTTCAATTAATTATTATTATTTTTGAGATGGAGTTTTGCTCTTTTTCTCCATGCTGGAGTGCAGTGGCATGATCTTGGCCCACTGCAACCTCTGCCTCCTGAGTTCAAGGTTCAAGCGATTATCCTGCCTCAGCCTCCCTAGTAGCTGGGATTACAGACATGTGCCACCACACCTGGCTAATTTTGTATTTTTAGTAGAGACAGGGTTTCACCATTTTGGCCAGGCTGGTCTTGAACTACTGACCTCAGGTGATCCACCCACCTCAGCCTCTCAAAGTGCTGAGAGTACAGGCGTGAGCCACTGTGCCTGACCATTCAATGAATATTCATTAAGCATCTGCTTATCTGGGGTGCTGGCCCGGTACGTGAGATACAGTGGTGGGTTAAGCCGGAGTGCAGTGGCATGATCTCGGCTCACTGCAACCTCCGCCTGCCAGGTTCAAGCACTTCTCCTGCCTCAGCCTCCGAGTAGCTGGGATTACAGGGGAGCACCACCGTGCCCGGCTAATTTTTTTTATTTTTAGTAGATAACAGGGTTTTACCATGTTGTCCAGGCTGATCTTGAGCTCTTGACCTCAAATGATCTGCTGGAATCACAAGCATGAGCTGCCACACCTGACCTCTTCTCCTATTTTGAAGTGTGCAATACATTATTGTTAACTCTAGTCACTCTACTATACAACAGAACACCAGAACTTATTCCTTTTATCTAACTATAACTTGGTACCTGTTGACCAACCTCTCTCCCTCCTCCTCCTCCTTTCTTCCTCCCCTTCCCCTGCTAGCCTTCGGTGACGAATATTGTACTCTCTACCTATAAGATCAACTATTTTCTATTCCACATGAGTGAGATGATGCAGTATTATTTATCTTTCTGTGCCTAGCTTATTTCACTTAAAATAATGTCCTCCAGGTTTATTCATGTTTCCCCAAATGACAAGATTTTATTATTTTTTTGGCTGAATGTATTCCATTGGGTACATATATTACATATTCCATTGGGTACATATATTACATTTGTTTGTTGTTGGTGGACACTTAAGTTGATTCCAAATCTTTGCTATTGTGAAGAGTGCTGTAATAAAATTACATTAGAGTGCAGATATGTCTTTGGCATGCTGACTTCATTTCCTTTGGATAAATACGTTTTAGCAGGATTGCTGGATCTCCCAGTCATTTTAAGACTCAGTTCAGGTGTTGCTTCTTTTGAGAAATGGTCTCTGAGGTCCTCTATAATAGATGCTTCCTATACTCTCATAGCCTAATATTTAATTCTGTATACTAGTTTCTCTCCCAGGTAGCTTCATGACGACATTTATCCTCATAAAGGAATGCTCATTTGTGTCCCAAGTCCCTGGCACAGTGCCTGCCTGTGAGCATACAAGAATGAAATATATCAGGAATAATGACAAGGGAAAGGCCACTTTGCTAGTTGTAGGGAATTTGTGGGGAATGGCTGCTTTGCAGCAGTCATGGTTAAGTGGAAAGGTATGATAGAGATTTGGAGTTGAAGGAGTAGGTTACGTTGTGGAGGCTTTTGATGTGCCACTTCATTTTTTTTCCTTTATTATTATTATTATTTATTTTATTTTTTTTCTTTTGAGACAGTGTCTCACCCAGGTTGGAGTACAGTGATGTGATCTTGGCTCACTACAACCTCCACCATCTGGGTTCAAGTGATTCTTCTGCCTAAGCCTCCCAAGTAACTGGGACTACGGGTGTGCATCACCACATTCAGCTAATTTTTTTGTATTTTAAGTAGAGATGGGATTTCACCATGTTTGTCAGGTTGGTTCTGAACACCTGCCTTCAGGTGATCTGCCTACCTCAGCCTAAGTGCTGGGATTACAGGTGTGAGCCACTGTGCCCGAGCTGGTGTGCCACTTCTAATGCTCACAGGGATCATGTGAGACAAGTGGTCTCGTGAGTAAACTAAGGGACAGAGAAATGAAATAACTCATTTCTAGTGTCCCTTAATAAGTGGCAAACTGACAAAAAGTCCCGTGTTTGTCGTACTCAACCATTCTACTTACTCATCTATAAAACAGGGTGTATTATTCTAATTTTGTTGGCCCTATTTACGTCTTTACCTCATAGGATCAACAAAAGACATAAGTCTATGTCCACTGGCTGTAAGTAAAGCCTGGAAAACATATTAGCTGCCTAACTTTTATGTGATCTTTGTCTAAATATTTTGCTTTGCTTGAACCAATCTGTTTGTTCGATTAATAATCACTAAAGAAGTAAGAAGAGTTAATTACTACTCTTTTACTCTTTTGATTCTGCCTCCTCCCAAATATCTTTTTTTTTTTCTTTTAGACAGAGTCTCACTCTGTCAATGAGGCTGGAGTGCAGTGGTGCAATTGGCTCACTGTAACCTCCGCCTCCCGGGTTCAAGCGATTCTCCTGCCTCAGCCTCCCAAGTAGCTGGGATTACAGGCTCGCACCACCATGCCCAGCTAATTTTTGTATTTTTAGTAGAGATGGGGTTTCACTATGTTGGCCAGGATAGTCTGGGTCTCCTGACCTCGTGATCTACCTGCCTGGGGCCTCCCAAAGTGTTGGGGATTACAGGCGTGAGCCATCGCCCACAGTCCCCTGTTTTAAATATTTTTAAGTTTTTTTTTTTTTTTTTTTTTTGAGATAGTCTCACTATGTTGTCCAGGCTGAACTTGAACTTCTGGGTTCAAGCCTGAGGCTCTTGTCTTAGCCTCTATAGCAGCTGGGACTATAGGTGTGCACCACAGTGCCCAGCTTGTATTTTAACTTTGTTTCTGGCACTTTTAGTTTTGTGTAGTAAAATCTACCTTTCTTTAGGGATGGTTTCTGGCCTTGATGTTCTGCTTTGAGGGCCTTCTACTTACCAAGATTGAAAAATCAGTTTAAATATTTGTTCCTTTTTCCACTCATCCGCTCAACAAGAATTATTCTGTGCCAGCAAGGGAAGTATTTAGATCTATTTTTTGGGAGTTAGACTTGTTTTTCTGCAT
Source organism: Cacajao melanocephalus (assembly GCA_963573385.1). Classification (NCBI taxonomy): domain Eukaryota; kingdom Metazoa; phylum Chordata; class Mammalia; order Primates; family Pitheciidae; genus Cacajao; species Cacajao melanocephalus. The sequence continues at coordinate 45,872 of CAUYLG010018536.1, forward strand.
TTCATGAAATATTTGAAGGCCTGGAGCACTGGACAAAGAATGTTAATTGGAGAGTCAGGTGAAGTCACGCACTATAAATTAAGGACAAATTGCTGACCTTTGCACTGGAGATAGTTGTAATAAAGTATGAGTAGAATGGCTTCCATTCTAAGGAAAATTATTTCCTAAAAGCTTTGATTTTTAGCGTATAGTGAGTTAGATTAGGATGCCGTAATTTCTTTAACTGTTACGTTGCCATCAGAGTATGGGTGAGTTTAGGGAAGGAGGGTAAAATAACGTGAAAGGAAAGAAAGGAGGATGTGAGTGGGAATAATTACTTAGGGAGGAAATGGTGTAACAGTGCTAAGGAGTGGCAATGCAGTTTTTTGTGCAGACAGAAACCACACAGCTCAATGTTACCAGTAGCTAGCTCTGTTCCCTGAATTACATGTTTTTCTTTCTCTTTTCAGTCTTAAGCATTTTTGGTCCTAAACAGATTGAAAACCACTACTTGCTTTAACCAGATTATTAATTTACAGTTTGGTTATTCCATGGCACACATGCACTATCACTCTGTCTTTCTCTCTGTGTGTGTTTAAGCAATCAATACTTTAAATTTTTTATTTTTAAACATTTTCAACTATGAGCTCACTTAGAATAGTCACTATCGTTGGAATGAAGAATCACTGTGTAATTTCAAGAGTGAAACTCTGATGTGGAACTCATTTGCTCTAGAAGCAATAAAGTAGTTGTCAGCCTCAGACTTGCTTCTCTATAGTCTATAGAGGAAAGACTGTGGTTTTCTTTATTGTTCTTCTCCTCTTTAGCATCTGACACAGATGTCTCAGTTTCATAGCTGAGATATCCATTCTGTAAGCAGTACCTTTCAGACTTCATTAGGATGGATTTGCAACTAGATTTACAAAAGAGAATATAAAGCCAGAGAAGTCTTTTTATCTTATTTATTTATTTATTTTGTGACAGAGTGCTTGTTCTGTCGCTCAGGCTGGAGTGCAGTGGTGCAATCTCGGTGCATGGCAACTTCTGCCTCCTGGGTTCAAGAGGTTCTCATGCCACAGTCTTGAGTAGCTGGATTATAGGCATGTGCCACGATGCATGGCTAATTTTTATATTTTTAGTAGAAATGAGGTTTCACTGTGTTGACCAGGCTGGTCTTGAACTTCTGGCCTCAAGTGATCCTCTCTCATCGGCCTCCCAAAGTGCTGGGATTACAGGCATGAGCCACCTTGCCTGGCCTTTTAAAAAGATTTATTTCACATGCCATGTACCTCAGTTATCTGCTTTGTTTATTGGCTTAGCCACAAAGTTGTGTGTGTGTGTGTGTGTGTGTGTGTGTGTGTGTGTGACTGAGATGCTTGTTTGGGATTTCTGACATTATAAGAGTATGACAGTTATTGTCAGGATCTAGGAAATAATTGCTAACTTTTCTTATACTTTACAAAATACTTTTGTAGGCATTTCTGTCATGCAATAAAGAGAGGTAGGTTGTAGGGATAAAAATAAATAAAAACTAGTGATTACAACCATCAAGGATAGGAAGAGGGAAAATGATACAGCTGGTTCTTAAACCCAGTTATTTGGAATTCAGATCCTACTTCTCATTATTTTTTCTTCCTTATACCCTTCTCTATAAGCAGAGATATTGATAAACAGAGTGTTTCAGTAATATGAAGGGATGATAGTTCAGAAATGAGGTGAGGGGAAGCTTTTTACTGAGCCAGAATTGTGATAGATACATAATTAATCTACATAAAGGGTCAGTATTAGTCCCACTTTACTGAGGAGAAAATAGGTAAAGTAGCTTGCCCAAGATCACACAGGTAAAAAGCACTAGACCACAGATTTGAATTAAGGCTTCTGATTCTAAGGTCTGTTCCCTTTCCTCTATACCACAGTTTCTTAAACTAAATTTTAGAGAGGTAGGGAAGAATATATATGCAAAGGTTAGGAAAAGTGAGTGATTTTAATTGTAAATTACATTGTAAATGTTTCAGTATGATTAATTTGAATTCTGTGGTTTAACATGGGATAGGGTAATTAAAGAGCATATTGTAGTAAGCATCAAAAGTTTTTTCCTTCGGAATGTAGAGAAATCATAAAGGAAAACAATTTGAAGGTTTTTAGTTGCCAGGAATGATTAGGGTTGTGAGAGTTATTCTTCTCTCAGACTAGAGTATATGTCCCACAGACAAGGATCGTATTATCCAGCTTTGTCTTCTCTCTGGCTGTGCCTGGGATGATGGGATGTGAATGTGGATGTGCATACATGATCGATAATAAGTAACTGCTACTTGCCTCTCTAATAACTGTGCTGTCAGTAGCAAAAAATATCACTTGCTTATTTTGGCTTATTTTTAGCCTGATTCTGAGAATTTATATTACTTTTCATTAGACAAATTATTCTTTTTTTTTTTTTTTTGAAAAGGAGTCTTCCTCTGTCACCCAGGCTGGAGTGCAGTGGTGAGACCTCAGCTCACTGCAACCTCTGCCTCCTGGGTTCAAGTGATTCTCCTGCCTCAGCCTCTGGAGTAGCTGGGATTACAGGCACCTGCCACCATGTCTGGCTAATTTTTTGTATTTTTAGTAGAGATGGGGTTTCACCGTGTTGGCCAGGCTGGTCTCAAACTCCTGACCTCAAGTGATCCACCCACCTTGGCCTCCCAGAGTGCAGGGATTATAGGCATGAACCACAGATGCCTGGCCAACAAAGTATTCTTAACTCAGGTAAAGTTATCAGTTAATTTTTGCGCATGAAAAGAAAGCTACTGTATTCTTGGAACTATGATGATATGGAAAAATTACTCAGGGTAAGCCAGTGTGTGTGTAAAAATTACAACTGAAATTATAATTTTATGCAGTTAATGTTTATTCATGAATCTCCTGTTTTTGCTTTTAGGACATTCGGAAATTCTTTGGAGTAATACCAAGTGGAAAGAAACTTGTAAGTGAAACAGTAAAGAAGAGTGAGAAAACAAAGTCTGATGAAGAAACTTTGAAACCAAAGAAAGGAATAAAGGAAATCAAGGTTAGTTTTATGGGTCCAATTTTGCATTGTATGAAATGTAAAATAAGCTCAGTTCTTATAGTTTATATCTTGGGAAGCTTGAGTAAATGTAGATTTCAACTCATTTAGCAGAGGAAGAAGAAGAGTAATTGAGGCTGTTCTTTCTCTCTCTCTCCCTCCCTCCCTCTCTCTCTGTCTGTCCCTTCCTCCCTCCCTTCTCTCTCTCTCTCTCTCTTTTTAATTTTTGGTTTTCAGTAGTTTGACTGTAGCGTACCTGAATGTGATTTTTCTTGTGTTTATCGTGTTTTGGGTTTCTGAGCTTCTTTAATCTGTAAATTTATATCTTTTGTCAAAATTGGGAACTTTTTGCTATAATTTCTTCAAATATTTTTTCTGCCTCATTTTTCTCTTTCTTGAATTACAATTATATAAATGTTAGAGTTTTGATATTATCAGTCTTTTTTTCAGATCGAGTGCTTTCTCTTTTTCTAACTTTAAGTTCATTGATTCTTTTATTGCCAACTTGCTGTTAAGGCTATCTAGTGAATTGTTATTTTAAATATTCTATTTTTCAGTTCTAGAATTTTCATTTTCTTTTTCATGGCTTTAGTTTCTGTCTTTTATGTCCTTGAGTGTAGTTATAGTAGCTACTTTAAAATTCTTGTCTGCTAATTCTGACATCTGGGTTATATCAAGACTGGTCTTTATTAAGTGCCTTTTGTCTTGATTCTTTGGATCACGTGTTAGTCAGTTCAGGCCATCATAACAAAATACTATAGAATAGATAGTGCTGGCTGATTAGTCTGGTGAGGGCTTTTTTCCTGGTTTGTACATGGCTGCCTTCTCACTGTGTCCTCACATAACTTCTTCTCAGTGTGTATGGGTGGAGAGAGAGATTGAGCACTCTGGTGGAAAAAGAAAAAGAGAGAGAGATTGAATGAGCACTCTGGTGTCTGTTCTTATAAGAATGCAATCCTGTCAGATCAGAGCCCCACCCTTATGACCTTATTTATCCATAATTACTTGTTTAGAGGTTCCACCTCCAGGGTGGTGAAGCCACTCTGAGGGTTAGGGCTTCAACATGTGAATTTTCGGGACACAGACATTCAGGACATAACATTCCATCCATGGCCACTCAAAATTTATGTCCTTCGTGCATGCAAAATACATTCATTCCAGTGTAACAGCCCCCAAATTCTTAACTCATTTCAGTATCAAGTCTGAAGTCCACAGTCTCATGTAAATATCATCCAAATCAGATATGGGTGAGACTTGAGGTATGAATCATCCTGAGGCAAAATTTCTCTCTAGCTGTGAACCTGTGAAACCAGATAAGGAATGTGCTTCTAAAATATAATAGTAGAACAGGCATAGAGGATAGATATTACCATTCTAAAGAAAAGAAATCAGAAGGAAGGGAGGGGTGATGGATCCCAAACAAGTCCAAAATCTAGCAAGGCAAATTCCATTAGAACTTAAGCCCTGAAAATAATGCTCTTTGGCTTGATGCCCTGCCCCCACAGCCATAGGCGGCTGTCCTGCTGCTGCAGCTCTGCTGGACCATACCATCCTGCCCACAAGGCTTTGGGTACTGGCTGTCTGATCTGTTGAAACCAAGCTCCATCTTTTGAAGAGGCAGTTCTGATGGTTCATTTCTGAATTGCCTTTGGGGCCATTCTTCCCTTTTCTTAAAGAATAGCCCTGTTGTCCTGTCACTGGAATCTCAGAAGTCTGACAGCCTTCCTTCATTTTGTCCTTTCTCCATCCTCTTCAGTTCAAACTGACAATGTTTTTACTTATATAATCCCATAATCTCTTTATCAAGTGATACTCCAGCTACACCCTTGCTATTCTCTTTAGAACACGCTTTGTCTTTTCTTTTTTTTTTTGAAACAGACTCTCTCTCTGTTGCCCAGACTGGAGTGCAGTGGCGTGATCTCAACTCACTGCAACCTCTGTCTTCCAGGTTCAAGTGATTCTCCTGCCTCAGCCCCCTGAGTAGCTGGGACTATAGTCTCATGCTCCCATGTCCGACTAATTGTTTGTATTTTTGCTAGAGATGGGGGTTTCACCATAGTGTCCAGGCTGGTCTCAAAGTCCTGACCGCAAGTGATTCATACACCTTGGCCTCCCAAAGTGCTGGGATTATAGGCATCAGCCACCACACCGAGCCCAGAACATGCTTTTTTGAAATATGGACAGGTTAAGAATTTTACAAATCTTCAAGTTACGGTCCCTTTTTGCTGAACAGTTTTTTCTTTAGTTCATCTCTTCCCTTTTGCATTTGACTATGAACAGTCAGAGGACTCAGGCCGCATCTTCAACATTTTGCTTTGAAATCTCCTCAGCTAAATATCTGATTTCATTGTTCACAAGTTCCATCTTTCACAAAGCACTAGAACACAACTTGGCCAAGTTCTGTGCCACTTTATAATAAGAATTGCCTTTCTTCCAATTTCCAGTAATCTTTCTTATTTCCATCTAAAACCTTACAGCTTGGCCTTTAACATTCATATTTATTTATACCGACATTCTGTTCATGATGACGTATGTATTCTCTGAGAGGAAAGAGGCTGCTTCTATTGCTCTTCTCATTTCTTCATCAGCTCTCATTGGTATTACATTTAACATTCATATTTCTACCAGCAGTTCCTTTATTGCAGTCTAGGCTTTTTCTGGCATGTACCTTAAAACGTCTCTAGCGTCTACTCAATTCCAAAGTCACTTCTGTATTTTAGTTTTTTTTTTTTTAACAATAGTACCCCATTTCTTGGTACCAAAAGCTATTTTATACAGTCAGGGTTCTGTAGAGTAACAGAAATAATAGGATGTATGTGTATGTATACATAGAGAGATTTATTACAAAGAATTAGTAGAAAGAGCTAATGTTAGCTGGGTGTGGTGGCTCACGCCTGTAATCTCGGCACTTTGGGAGGCCGAGGCGGGTGGGTCACCTGAGTTTGGGAGTTCAAGACCAGTCTGACCAACATAGAGAAACCTAGTCTCTACTAAAAATACAAAAAATTAGCTGGGCGTGGTGGTGCATGCCTGTAATCCCAGCTACTTGGGAGGCTGAGTCAGGAGAATTGCTTGAACCTGGGAGGCGGAGGTTCTGGTGAGCTGAGGTTGTGCCATTCCACTCCGGCCTGGGCAACAAGAGCGAAGCTCTGTATAAAAAAAAAAAAAAAAAAAAAAAAAAAAGCTGTTGTTTTAGTTGGAGTCCAAAGGCAGGAAGAAAGTGTCCCAGAGATGTCCCAGCTCTAAGGCAGTCAGGCAGGAGGAATTCTCTCTCATTCAGGAGAGGATTAGCCTTTGTTCTTTTCAAGCCTTCAGCTGATTAGATGAGGCTTAATGCCATCAGGGAGGGCAATTTGCTTCACTTAGTCTATTGATTTAAATATTAATCTCATCCCAAAACATCTTGTGCTGAAACACTCAATATGATGTTTGACCATATATCTGGACATCTTGTGATTCAGTCAAGTTCACACATAAAATTAACCTCTACAGGTCACAGTTCTCTTTCTTTGTATGTTCTAGTTATTTTGGATTTATCTTGGACATTGTGAATGATGCAGTATAGGAACTTTGGATCATGTTATATTCCTTCAAAGAATGTTGATTCTTTTGGTTTATCAGGCATTGAACTTGGCTGTACTCATGCTCCAAACTCTTGTCTCCCTTGTTTAGAGCATGGGCAGCAGCTGAAATCTTTATTCAATTTTTTTTTTTTTTAAATTTAAAGACGAGGTTTCACCATGTTGGTCAGGCTGGTCTTGAACTCTCGACCTCAGGTGATCCCCACCTTGGCCTCCAAAGTGCTTGGATTACAGGTGTGAGACACCACACCCGGCCTATTCAATTTTTTTAACCTTAGCTAAAGCACTAGGAGGTGTTCCACACATGTATAGTTCAGGAGATAGCCAGAGATTTGGGTAAGGTTTACAGGCAGAATTTGGGATTCCTTTCTGTGGCTTTCTCCTTTCTTTGATACCTTCTTCTCTTACTTTTGAGTTATTATTGTTGATTCTGACTCTGTCCTTGATCTATAGGTATATGTCAATTATAATTCCTTACTTCTTCCATTTTCTTGTAAGCTGGTTGATTGTTCTTTTGTTTTTGAAGTGTTTTTTTTTTTTTTTTTGAAACAGAGTCTCGCTGTGTCACCCAGGCTGGAATGCAGTGGCAAGATCTTGGCTCACTGCAATCTCTGCCTCCTAGGGTCAAGCAATTCTCCTGCCTCAGCCTCTGGAGTAGCTGGGATTACAGGTGCCTGCCACCATGCCTGGCTAATTTTTGTATTTTTAGTAGAGACAGGGTTTCATCATATTGGCCAGGCTGATTTCAAACTCCTGACTTCAAGTGATCTGCCCACCTTGGCCTCCCAAAGTGCTGGGATTACAAGGGTGAGCCACCATGCCCGGCCTTTTGAGGTTTTATTACAGTAGATAGAAATAGTTTCTATTTCTACCTTGTAATTGATTATAATCAGTTTTTTCACTGTCTGCTTTCTGAGAAAATTTGAATGTGTTAGAAATGTGATGTTTAACTAAAAAATATAAATAATACCTTTTGCATTGGTTTTATTTAGTTTTCTAACAGAGGCATTGGTTAGTGGTGGGCCACTGGCTTAGCATTTATTCCTGTTTCTGTCTTTTCATTTTCAGGAAGCACATGCCTTGTATTATCTGATACCCTTTTAATCGTTGCTATTTTAATCGTTAGTGTTGAAAGTGGAGCTGAATAATAATAGAGCTTTTTCTATCATTTCTTTTGTTCCCATCGTGGTGCAGTTATTGACTGGCCTATTTTTAGCCCAGTAAGCATATTATTTACAGTTTGGGCTGGATAATTCTTTGTGTTGCATTGTAAGATGTTTAGTAGCATTCCTGATCTACCTGTTAGATGACAGTGAACCTCTGTAACCCAATTCATGACAAGTAAAAATGTTTCTAGACATTGGCAAATGTCTCCTGGGGGTGGGGGTACAAAATTGCCCCTAGTCAAAAAGACTGAGCCCAAGAAAAAAGGATAGTTATATAGGCTTCTTTATGTTCTAATTATACTGTGATATTTATAGGTAAATAGCTCCCGTAAAGAGGATGACCACAAACAAAAGCAACCAAACAAGAAAAAGAGAATCATCTCTGATTCAGGTAATATTTCTTCTGAGGAGCTTTAAAGTTTTAAAGTTATTGTATATCCCTTAGAATAGGGCTTTCTAAACTATGTTCTGAGGCTGGGTGTGGTGGCTCACGCCTGTAATCCCAGCACTTTGGGAGGCCAAGATGGACAGATCACTTGAAGGTCAAGAGTTTGAGACCAGCTTGGCCAACATGGTGAGACCCTGTTTCTACTAAAAATACAAAAATTGGCTGGGTGTGGTGGCACGTGTCTGCTATCCCAACTACTTGTGAGGCTGAGGCATAAGAATTGCTTGAACCCCGGAGGCAGAGCACTGCACTCCAATCTGGGTGACAGAGTGAGACTTTGTCTCAAAAAGAAAAAAATTAAAAATACATAAGTTATGTTCTGAGACACATAGCTCTCTCTGATGTTAATAAGTATTGTGAGAAGAGGGCTATATGCTCAAGTAAAATTTCAGACAATTTTATTTTACTATAGAACTAAAATATGTTTGTATTAAAGATTCCTTCAGAAAGCATTAGAGTATGCAGCATTTGTCAAACTTATTTTGAATGTGATATATGTGTTTTAATTTAATTTAGTTAATTTATTTAGAGAGAGTCTTGGCCTGTTGCCCAGGTTGGAGTGCAGTGGTGTGATTTTGGCTCACTGCAACCTCTGCTTCCTGGGTTTCAGCAATTCTTGTGCCTCAGCCACCCCAGTAGTTGGAACTACAGGCATGCACCACCACGTCCAGCTAATTTTTGCATTTTTAGTAGAGATGGAGTTTTACCATGTAGCCCAGGCTGATCTCAAACTCCTGGCCTCAAGCAATTCGCTTTCCTTGGCCTCTCAAAGTATTGGGATTACAGGCATGGGCCTCTGCATCCGGCCCTATTATTTAAAAAAATACTTGTATTTCTTTTCTAGTTGAGGTTGTTGGAAGTTAAATTTGAAAAATAGTGCCTTAGAATATTGTTTTTAAAGCAAAGATCTAAAATTTAATTTTTGTGCTTTATTGAAAGATCTGGCTTTTTTGGGTTGCATTTAAAAAGGAATAAACACAATTTAAAGGCTTTTCTTTGAATGTAATTTTAAAATAGGGAACATGAATTTTTTTGCATGCCTTTTATGATACACAAAATGATGATAGAATTCAGAAAGTTTCAGGTTTTGCTTTTGTGGCGATCTGGTGTGAATTAATTTTCTCTGTCTGTTTTATTTTTATCTGGTGTGAATTTTTTTTTGAGACAGAGTTTTGCTCTGTCACCCAGGCTGGAGTGCAATGTCACGATCTTGGCTCACTGCAACCTCTGCCTCCTGGGTTCATGCTATTCTGCCTCAGCCTCCCAAGTAGCTGGGAATTACAGGTGCCTGCCACCATGCCTGGCTAATTTTTGTAGTTTTTAGTAGAGACGAGGTTTCACTGTGTTGGCCAGGCTGGTCTCGAACTCCTGACCTCAGGTGATCTTCCTGCCTCAGCCTCCTGAAGTGCTGGGATTACAGGTATGAGCCACCGTACCCAGCCTTCTAGTGTGAATTCTTAAAGTAAAAAATATACCTAAAGAAGCATTTGTGGATTGTCAAGATTTTCACAGTATTATCAAAGGTTCTAAATCCCAAAAGAACTTAAGTGTTCACTTTGTGCCTTTTACTGCTCTATATTGTAAAGAATTTGAAAGAAAAAGTGTCCCTGTTCCCCAGGAGTTTTGTTTGTTGGGAAACTGGAAATTTGTTTGATACAGTTTACTACAGTGTGGCAGGATTTATAAATGCGTGGTCGAGGGGAAGAGGAGGGACACTAAAGTTCATGAAACATGTGTTTTACACCAGGTACTATGCCAGGTACTCACACTTTGTTCCTGATTTATATTTAAGTGTCCTGGGAGATTAGGCTGTCATAGACAGTATAGTGGCCCCAAAAGATATACATAACCTAATTCCTAGAACCTGTGACAATATTAGGTTATATGGCAAAGGGAAATAAAAGTTATAGATGGTGTTAAGATCACTAATCAGATAACCTTAAAAATAGGGAGATTAGGCCAGGCTCGGTGGCTCATGCCTGTAATCCCAGCACTTTCGGAGGCCGAGGTGGGCGGATCACTTGAGGTCAAGAATTCCAGACCAGCCGGGCCAACATAGTAAAACCTTGTCTCTATTAAAAATACAAAAATTAACTGGGCGTGGTGGCATGTGCCTGTAGCCCCAGCTACTCGGGAGGCTGAGGCAGGAGAATTACTTGAACTGGAAGGTAGAGTTTGCAGTGAGCTGAGGTAATGCCACTGCACTCCAGCTGGGGCAACAGAGCGAGGCTCCATCTCAAAAAGGAGAAAAAAAAATAGGGAGATTATCTTGTATTATTTGGGTGGACTCAGTAGTCACAAGGAATAGAGAGGCAGAAGAAGGGTTTAGAGAGCGAGATTAACTGTGAAGAAGGTTAGAGGATCTGAGAGATGGCAACATGAGGGCTCTCACTTGATGTTGCAGGCATTGAAGATTGAAGGGTCCTTGAGCCAAGAAATGCTGGCAGCCACTAGAGATTAGAAAAGGCAAAGAAAATTCTTTCTTAGAGTTCCAGAAAGGAACATACCCCTGCTGCTACCCTGACTGGCCCAGTGAGACTCATATTGGCCATCTAACCTCCAGAACTGGAAGATAATAAATTTAGTGGCTTAGTTGTCTTAAGTCACTAAATTCGTGGTCATTTATTACAGCTGCAATGGAAAACTAATACATAGGCTTAACTGAGTAAAAGTAACCTGTGAGAATTCACAGAAGACATGTGCCTTGAAAAAGACCTTGAGGCATCAGTTCACTATGACCGCTTTAAAAATGCACTGTAATAGTTCTTTTTAAAGTTTTGTTTTATTTTTCTCTCATATACAGACTCAGAGTCAGAGGAGACGTTACAGGTAAAAAATGCCAAAAAGCAACCAGAAAAAACGCCAGTGTCTTCTAAACCCGGTAACATTTCACGGCAGGATCCTGTTACATACATTTCAGAAACAGGTAAGGTTACATTGTGGTATGTGAGATGCAGTGTGTGTTAATGTTCTTGAGTTTTTTTGTTGGTGTCTAAATGTACTTCCTTCACTGCGAACGGAATTTCTACTGCCTTTTTGCTTTGTTGATGTATTTATCAGAGAAGGCTGTGATCATCTTTGGCATTTCCTGTGGATTAAGGACCAATTACAGGGAAATTGGCTCTTGGAATTTTTTTTTAAGTGCTCTATATTGAATCATATAAGTTGAAGCTTAATCTTGAATCACATATTAAAATACTATTGGGTTGTTTTGGAACTTCTTTTTTAATGTAAGTTTTTTATCTGGCATGCTAAAGTCATAATCTAAGTGTATGGTGATTACATTATGATTTATGTCGCACGGATGTGAGTTGAATTCCTTGTATTCTCTGGTGACACTAAAAAATTAAGTATTGGTTTTTTAAAAAAGATTGTACTTAAATTTATTTTTGCTAGATCTGTTTTAAGAATAATCAAAGTGCAAAGGACATTTATAAATAATTGTGTGCTAATCTTAAAAATTTTGTCATCTAAATAATTGTTACAGGGATGCTGTTCTTTTTGAGATAGTCTCACTCTGTCGCCCAGGCTGGAGTGCGTGGCACGATCTCGGCTCACTGCAGCCTTCGCCTCGCAGGTTCAAGCGGTTCTCCTGCTTCAGCCTGGGAAGTAGCTGAGATGACAGGCACATGCCACCACGCCTGGCTAATTTTTGCCTTTCTAGTAGAGAAGGGGATTCACCATGTTGGTCAGGCTGGTCTTGAACTCCTGACCTCGTGATCCACCTGCCTTGGCCTCTCAAAGTACTGGGATTACAGGCATGAGCCACTGTGCCTGGCCGGATACTGTTCTTTTATGTAAGGATTCCAGAGTTATATTGTCATCCTAGAAGAAAAACTCAGATTTAGTGGTGAAATAATTTTTATTGTAATGTTATTAACCCTTAGAGGAGACCATACGAGAATTATATGGGAAGATGTACATGAAGGGCCAAACCCAGTGCCTGACACATATAGTTTGCAGACAAAAGGAAAAAATAAAAACAAAATCCATAGGTGAACTTTGTAGGTTATATGAAACATTTGTTGATGAAATTGTTTCAGAATATCAAAGACAAAATATAAGTGATATGAACATATTTTTTGGAAAAGTTTTAGTAAACTGAGATGTTTCTTTGTTATAGGCAGGTGGCTGATTGACTCTTAACCTTTTTGTGCTGTTGCTAAATATCTGCTCAGGCACATTGTGCAAACGAACTCTTAAGAGGCTTCCCTTTACCTCTGGCTACCTTTGTGAAATTTTGAATATGTGGGAGGGGAGAGTAAGAACAGTATGGTGATAGGTTTATTATGTAACTGAAGGTGGTGTGATCAGCCAGTGACACCCTGAAAAACGTCAAAGGTAGTGTGCAGCCAGCCATGGCCTTCAACTGTGGATCAAGGCTGTTGTTATCTTGCGATTTTTAAGTAAACAAAAAGGTCAGACAATTTAAGCTGTGATCACAGATTTTCTTTCACATGGAACTGTTTATTTCAGAGAAATAATTTTTTTTCTTTCTGCCAATCATTCATTAAGATGAGCAATTTTTGAATGTTATTTTCTGAAGAGATATCCAGCTTTTTATCTGAACTTTTTATGAACATTAGGCAGTATCTGTGTCATTTTGCTGGTAGCTGTTGTACATGTAAAAGTAAACATTGTCGTCTTCTTTTAGCTAAAAATCTTGGGGTATGATATACCTATCTAAGGTGATGTTCAGTATTATGCATTATTCTACTGTTTTGTTAGAATTGAGATGTAGGGAAGAAGCTATCTTTATTGCCTGTTTTATCTTTTCATAGTTTATTGTTTGAAATGATAGGTGAATGGGAGGAAGATAGTCTTTTCCTCCATATAAGAGAATGAGACTATTAAAAAAATGTCCACAATAAGACTGGCATAATAAAATCACAAATATAAGAGTTTCAAAAAAGAAAAGTACAGCTTTTCAAGCACTGGAAAATCCTTGACCTTAAAATAATACTTTCATTACTCTGTTTTTTGTTTTTTTTTTTAATAAAGATGAGGTTTCACCATGATGGCCAGGCTGGTCTTGAACTCCTGACTTCAGGTGATCCACCCACCTCGGCTTCCCAAAGTGCTAGGATTACAGGTGTGAGCCACCGCGCCGGGCCTTTATTACTCTTTAAACTAAAACCGTATTTTTCAATATTGGGTCATAAATATTTTTGTTTTATATTGCCAGTATAAGGTTAAATAAATATGTGTGTGTGTGTGTGTGTGTGTGTGTGTGTGTGTAATAGAATTGGGCAATACCTCATTCCATAAAATAAAATGAGTGTTCCCAATATTTGTCTAATAGTTTAACAGTAACAATTCTAATCAAAAACTGTATTGTTTATCTGGAGATTGGAGCTTCTTGTGGAAGAGTATCATATGACATGATTCAGTTTTAAAAAACCTGTTAATTCCAAAAGATGTAATTTTTTCTTCATTATTTCTTACTTATCTTCTGTACTCTGATTTCAAAAACAACCTTTGGTTCTATTGGCATTTTTCTTGCAGCATAGCATGTATACTGCTTAAAAGCATGGCCCAGGTTAATCTTTACTTAACTTTCCTTGTGTTTTAGTGTACTTATATGTAAAATGGAGACATTACTAGTGCCTACATCAGCCGCCTTTGTGATAATCAAATGAGATAATCCTTGAAAAGCATTTAAAATGGGGTTTGACTTAGGGTCTAAAATAGTAAATGCTCAGTAAGTATTAACTGTTATTCTTATGTTTTGACTCTATTATAAGCCTACATCTGCCTTTAAAGACATTTTGTATCTGTTTAGATACTTAGGGCTTTCTGTTTATTTTGTAACTGAGCTTTAAAAATTTGGAAATCATATTTGGCCCACTTATGTTATGGATTTGTGTGGCCCAGAATGGGAACTACTTGTTATTTGTGGCCATTGAGCACTTGAAATGTGCTTAGCCTGAATTGAGAATGGTGTAAATGTAAAATACAGATTTCACACAGCAAAAGAAACAGTTAACAAAGTGAAATTACAACCTACAGATTGGGAAAAAATATTTGCAAATCATATATCCGATAAGGGGTTGATACCTAAAATATGTAAAGAATTAATACAATTCAGCAGTAGAAAAACAAATTAAAAAATGGGCAAAGAACCTGAATAGACACTTCTCCAAAGAATGCATAAAAGTAGCCAACAGGTATATGAAAATGTGCTTAATATCATTAAACCTTAGGGAAATGCAAACCAAAACCAGTGTGAGATAACACCTCACACTCGTTGGGATGGTTATTATTGAAGAGTAAAGAGATTCGGGGTGTGCAGAAAAGGGAACCTTGTACATCGTTGGTGGGAATGTAGATTGGTGCTGCCATTATGGAAAACAGTATGGAGAAGCCCAATGAAATTAAAATAAAGCCACCGTATGACCCAGTGATCTCTCTTCTGAGCATATACCTAAAGGAAGTGAAATCACCACCTCAGAAAGTTATCTGCAGTTCATATTCATTGCAGCATTATGTACAATAGCCAAGATATGGAGACAGCTTAAGTGTCTGACGGTGGTTGGATGAAGGAATTGTGGTATATATAATAATGGAATATTACAGCAGATACATAGGATGAACGAGTCCAGAGATCTAGTGTATAACATAGGACTATAGTGAATAAAGTTTACTGTATTTGAGATTCCTGCTAAATGAGTACATTTTAGTTGTTCTTGCCACAAAAATAAAAAAGAGTAACTATGTGAGATGACGGATATGTTAATTTGCTTCACTATAGTAATTATTTTACTATCTATATATCCCCTAACATCATGTTATATCCTTTAGATATATAGAATAAAATTTATTTTAAAGGCTGGGTGTGGTGGCTCAAGCCTGTAATCCTAGCACTTTGGGAGGCCGAGGCGGGTGGATCACTTGAGGTCAGGAGTTCAAGACCGGCCTAGCCAACGTGGTGAAACAATGCACCTACCGGGCATGATGGCAGGTGCCTGTAATCCCAGCTACTCGGGAGGCTGAGGCAGGAGAATTGCTTGAACCCGGGAGGTGGAGGTGCAGTGAGCTGAGATGGTGCCATTGCACTCCAGCATGGGTAGATATAGTGAGATTCATGATCAAAAAAAAAAAAAAAAGTATTTGTAAAAACACAGATTTCAAAGACTTCCTACACAAAAAAGGCAAACTACCTTGTTAATTCTTTGTTATTGATCCCATTTTAAAATGCTAATAATTTGGATCTATGGGAGTAGATAAAATATAAAGTTAAAATTAATTTCACTTATTTCTTTCTACTTTTAAAATGTGGCTATGAGAAAATTTGAAATTTTATATGTGGCTTGTATTTTATTTCTATTGCATAGTGCTTTATAAACAATGAAAAACAGATTTAGGAAAAATGTAGGTTTCAAGTATTTTTGCTTATAGTGTTATATAGCTAGCTTTTTAGACTATTGTTATACAGATTTTTAGGCTTTTCATTTCACTCCAGGAGAAATATTTTTCATCATCACCTTGATTAAATCTGTCTTCTAGGATTTATTGATTTTTAAAAACTAATTTAACCACATTAATTTCCCAAGTTACAGGAAAAGGAAAGAATTGCTTATAAATATCTTTATAGCCAACTGTTGACTCTAGTAAAGTGTTCTTCAAAGTTGGTAAAAACCCAAATACTTGTTGTACTGGGTAAATATATTTACTTTTATCTGTTTAATGAAGTGAGAGACCTTGAGTCTTGTTTGGCAAAGATTGACCTTTTGTTATGGTTTCATCAGGGCCTGCTGTTTGATCGAAAATGGTGTGGGTTTTTCCTGTCTTGAATTGTTTGACTGGTAATTTTAATTGTGCACATAATTCCTGAGGCAGTTAGTGCTCCCGAAGTTATAATTATTTGAGGAGTGTTAAATGGGAAAAAAAATTGGCAATGTTGTATTCTCTAGGTTACTGGTTACCATGTAATAACAGTGACTTGTGACTTTGGAAAAAGCAGCAGAAAATATTCCTGGGGATGTGTGTAACATTTTCTTTGCTAATTTTTAGAGACATATTGTTTTGTATTTCAGACAAATAGGTATAGATTCTGTATATGATAGAGAGCTTCTCTTAAATGTTTTCAGGGAAACCTAGAATGATTAAGGCAGAAAATTTCCTTCAAGTGAGCATTATATTTCTTTGATTATACTTGTTCAAAAATTAATATTAATTTGTACACTGAAATTCTGCATAAAAGAAAATAAATTTAGAATTTTGAAGATGAGGTATTTAAATTAATATTATTTTAAATTACCTAAGTAAATGTTTCATTCCCTCATCCAGCTTTACACACACACACACACACACACCCACTCTCACACACACTTGAGTAGCATCTTATTGTAAAATTTCTGGAGCTTGCCTTTTCATAACTTAATGCCTTACTTCTCTCTTCTTCCTTCCTTCCCAGTAGAATAATCCAATAGATCTTTAGATGTCTTTCATACACTTATTTTTTCATGTCATTTAGTTTTATATCTTCTACAAATTTGATAGATTTATCTTTGTGTTTCTTCCTGAATCATTATTAAAATTTTTTAGCATTAAGGGACAAATAAAGTTGTTTCAAAATTTGCTTTGAATCATCATCAGTACCCTGGATATAGCTGTTTAGTTTCTTATGAGTAGCTGTCTAATTACTTATGAATCTTAGTAATGACTATTATTTTGTATTTCTCTATCTTGACATAAATCAGTGTTTCTTAACCAAGGGTGATACTGCCTTCTAGGGGACCTTTGGCAATATCTGCAGACATTTTTGGTTGTCACAACTGGGGGATGCTATGGCATGTGATTGGTAGAGGCCAGGTATGCCACTAAGCGTCCCGCAATATACAGGACAGAGAGTTAACTTGGCTTAAAATGTCAGTAATGTGGAGGTTAGAAACCCTGCCATACTCTTATCAGAAGAGAATTTGGTAGATATTTTAAGCACAGATGTCTCTTGTTTTTAGTATTCATTTAGTCTGTTAACTCACGGAGTAAATGAAGGCTTAGGCCTTGAATTATTCTCAGTGAGTTCTTGTCCACTTCAGTTGAGTGCTGTCTGCTGCTCTTAACCTGTTCATGATGTTAATGCATAGCATTGTCACTTAACCTGTCATCTTCTGTAGTTTTGTGGTTGCAGATTTTCCTTTCTCTCTCTCTTTTTTTTTGAGATGGAGTCTTGCTCAGTTACCCAGGCTGGAGTGTAGTGGCGAGATCGCGGCTCATTGCAACCTCCACCTCCTGGGTTCAAGCAATTCTCCTGTCTCAGCCTCCCGAATAGCTGGGATTACAGGCGTGTGCCATCATCCCTGGCTAATTTTGTATTTTTATTAGAGACAAGGTTTCACCAAGTTGGTCAGGCTGGTCTCGAACTACTGATCTCAGTTGATCCGCTCACCTTGGCCTCTCAGAGTGCTGAGATTACAGGTGTGAGCCACCATGCTTGGCCCTTTCTCTTTTTTGACAATTAGGACTTCATTTCTTCTCTTTAATCTTCAGGGACTTCTATTTTATATGATGATTCAAAGGTCACTGATAGTGCTTTAGCAATTTTATCTGCAAATGCACATATTTATGACAGCTAGATGCTTTCTTAAAATCTTTTCTGCTAATTTGTTCTTCAGTTCTCTTTTATTAGTGTATATTATGAGACCTGAAAAAAATTAAATGGCATATGGAGAGGAAGGAGATTTGAAAAGGGCACAGTAAATAATGAGACACTAAGATTTTTGAGGTTCCGAAGCATCTTTGGGAATTAACAGACTGTTCTGGAGACATGTACTTTGCTGTCAGGCACTTGTGAAACTGAGAGACATAGGATGGTATTCCATAATGCCAAGGAAGTAGGATTGTGTTATGAAAATATTGTTAAGTACTAATAATATACAATACAATATATAATAATAAAATAATATACAAATGATTTATACTTGGCTTTCATACTCAGACCAGCACTGTTTTCTCCTCTTTTGTGGGGAAGATATATGTGCACGGCAGTGGGGAAATTGCATGCAGAATCACTGCCTTAACTCTGGCCAGGCAGGTTTCCTTCTGTTGCCCATTTTATGTCTTAGAATTTTAAGAAGCTCTGGGTAATGTACTTGTGGCCAACTGTCCAGGCTTTTCCCCTACTTTTTCTTATTTAGGCATTCCAGTAGACTTGTTACCTGTGTGGTGGATAACATCACATTTTAAGCCAATACTTTTTTTCTTATTTATCATTACTCAGCTACCTCACTAGACCACACAAATTATAAAATAAGGTTTATTTTTAAAGTATAACTGACTATTTAATTCTAAGAGGATTCATTTGTAGTGAATCTTGAGATCTCTGGTTTCTTTTTTTCTTTTTTTTTTTTTTTTTTAGATGGAGTCTGGCTTTATCGCGCAGGCTGGAGTGCAATGGCACAATCTTGGCTCACTGCAACCTCTGCCTTCTGGGTTCAAGCGGTTCTCCTGCCTCAGCCTCCCAAGTAGCTGGGATAACAGGCCCCGCCACCACACCTGGCTAGTTTTTTTGTATTTTTAGTAGAGATGAGGTTTCACTGTGTTAGCCAGGATGGTCTTCATCTCCTGACCTCATGATCTGCGCGCCTTGGCCTCCCAAAGTGCTGGGATTACACGTGTGAGCCACTGCGCTGGGCCCGAGATCTCTGATATCTTGATTGAAGATGAGCAGACTTAGAAGTTTTATTTTATTATGCCAATATGTATAGAAT
The DNA here is from genome assembly GCA_963573385.1 of Cacajao melanocephalus. Taxonomy (NCBI): domain Eukaryota; kingdom Metazoa; phylum Chordata; class Mammalia; order Primates; family Pitheciidae; genus Cacajao; species Cacajao melanocephalus. The sequence goes on from CAUYLG010018536.1 coordinate 64,801, forward strand.
GTCTGATTCACCACATAAATGGGCAAAGTGGTATGTTTAGTTTCTCTTCCATCCACTTAATTAAACCAGTATTTATTGAAGGCTTGGTGCATATGTGAACCTTTGTCTGCCTCTAAAACCAAAATGACAGTTTAGATTTTTGACTCAAGGAAATATTGAAAAGAAGCTTTATAGAAAAAGGCTGTAAACACCTTGATTCTTATTTTAGTTTTTGAGTTGTTGCTAAATAAATTATTTTTAATCTCTGTAACTGAATCTCTTCATTAATTTGCTTTTCGTGTATTCTAGACCAAAGAAAAGAAAATCACAGAATTGAATTCAGAGATCTGTTTGGAAAGACTAGATTCTTAGCAGTATGAATTCCAGAATTAGACTTTTTCCCTTCTTATAAATAGATTTTTATATGGACCCCCCACATTTTAAATTTATTTTTATTATTCTTCTAGATAAATGAATGTATCTAACTTAGAATGTCAAGGCAATCTTCTCTCCCAGGCAGTTCCTCTGCTGTGTGTAGGATAATGTGATAATGCTAGTTTGTGTGGTTGTTGGTACCGCATTTGAGGTTATGTTGCCTATAAATAAAAATAAACGGTGTTTTTAAAAAGACAGATATCCTAGAGGGAAATTCTAAGTGTTCAATTGTCCATGATTTTCAACCAGTTCTCCTCAATTTGACTTAGATCTGTTTATCATTATTTTATTGTAAGTTTCCGGGGAGAAGAGAACATAGTTTGCCTTTGGCTTCCTATGAGGCGGAATCCAATTTAAGCTTATTAGAAAACAAGAACAAATGTTAAAAAAGAAGAAAAACTACAACTTTATTCGGAATGTTTCATCTCTATACATTGTGTAGGATTGTAAAATATTTATTTTATATGAGGATCCTCACAGCAACACCTGTTAAGTCACTGTTGCCAGTAGCTAGTTGCATCCTTGGCCTGTTTTGTCTTCTTTCCATAATATATTGGTATAGCCTTTAAAATGTTAAGGGCAAAGGAACTTTAAGACAACTAGTTCGGAAGTCATAGTAGAAAAACAGTAGGACTACTCGTTCTTCAGGTTTTCTGGTTTCATCAAGGCAAGATGACAGGGTTTTCAGATATGCCTGTGGCTTATCAGATACCATATTATAGAATAAATATGAAATCCTTTCTATTTGTGAGAAATATCTCAATGCTTAGGATCATGAGTTTACTTTTTTTCATGTTATTCTCATAACTGTAAGGAGTATGGGGACATTGACGAATCAGGGGGCACTAAGTATTAAAGCAAGGGAGCCAGTCCTTGGGAATTACCCTCCTTTTTTCTTTTCATAACTGTGTTTTACTAGAGTTACTTGTACCTTCAAAGGGACCTAGAGAGTTATTAATTTTGTAGTTAACAGACAAAAAGGAGCCTTATTTGCAATTTTTGTTTAACACAGTGAAAACATACTTGAAGTATCTTGTAGAACACTCCCATATTTTTTTTTTGGAGATCCATGTTTAATTGCATTTTTACTCAAATTATAAAAATGTTTCTAAAATTATGCCTGTGTTTAGGTATAGTACATTTTTTTGACCTATAGCTTGAAGACATTGCTTAATTTAAATTCATGCATTCAGTCAGAGAAGAGCTCTGTTACCCTCCACTATTGTAAAGAGATCTCTGATAGAGGAGACTCATGACAAGAACCTCCCCTTATAGGGGTGATATTTGTACCTATAACATTAGGGTGCACATAAAAGAACAGAGTGATGCATTTTGTTTTTTTGACAGCTTAATTTTGCTGTTTTCATGAGGTTTTTTTTTTTTTGAACCTTGAAATTTGGGCTTAATTTTTTCATGGTTACATGAGTCCATTGTATAGTTAGACCATAATTTATATTAATCTTTTCTTGATTTCAAGCATTTCAGTTGCTTACATTTTCCATGTTCCTAATAGTGTGATGACTAGACTATATTTATATATAAATATTTGCCATCACCTCTGATTATCTCCAAGAGTTACTATGCTAAAGGATATGAACTTCTTTAAGATTCTGGGTATGTTCTACCAAATTACTTTCTAGAAAAGTTACACTAATTTACACTTTTATAATTAGTGTTTTTATTAGTACAAACTCATTACATTTTCACTACTGTTGTATATAATATTAAACAAAAAATCTATATGGCTCTCCATAGAGTCATAAAATTGTGGAGGGGAAAATCTGAGTTTGTTTGGTCCAACATTTTACAGAAGACCACAGTGAAACCCAGATGATTAATTAAAATAAAAATAGTAAGTCAAACTTAGGTTAGAATTTTAGTTTTCTAGACTTCTGGTTCAGTGTTGTTTTTACCAGAGAATACTACTTTTATTTATTGAATGGCTGTTAACATGGTGAGATGTGACACTGGGCACTTAGCCTTTAAAATTTTGTCTTAGTTTATTTTATTTGTAGAGATGGGGGTCTCACTCTTTTGAACTCTTGGGCTCAAGTGGTCCTCCTGTCTTGGCCTCCCACAGTGCTGGGATTATAGACATAGGCCACCATGTCCAGCCCTTTAAGAAAAATTTAATCTTTCCAGTAACCTAAATGTTGAGTGGCTTGAAACTGTTTTACTATTTATAGAGAAGGGGACGTAAGGAAGAAATAAGGGCAGTCTTCAGATGCTGAATGTGGAAAAAGTAGATACACTTTTTCTCCCTGTTCAGAGGATAGATTAAGGAAAGTAGATGGAGTTCACAGGAAGTATTTTGACTTAATATAAAGAAAAACTTTCCTAAGAAGTACAATATTTTGCTATTCACTAAAGGAAGAGGGTGAATTAACATTGCTCGATTTTTAAAGTATTTAAGTCTAGTCTATTTTCTTTTGTTAGGAATGTGGAAAATGGGGTCTATGTATTGAATAAGGAGGTAAGACTAGTTGACTGAAGATAATTTATTATAAAGTTCTTGGCATGAAGTTTAATGTTCAATAATAATAACTTATTAATAGTAAATAAAAAGATACCAAGAAGTCTTTGAAGCCAGCTACAGAATAGTAGAGATGCTGATAAATTGAGCAGAAGTGAGCAAAGAAGAGTGGAGAGGAGGGAAAAACTAAGGCACTGACTCTGAAAGCTCAGGGGTCAGAGTTCTAGGATATAGTTAATTTGTTGTAAAACATTAGGTGGAGAAAAGGGTGTATTAGTCTGTTTTCACGCTGCTGATAAAGACATACTTGAGACTGGGCAATTTATAAGAGAAAGAGGTTTATTGGACTTACAGTTCTACGTGGCTAAGGACCTCACAATCATGGTGGAAGGTAAAAGGCACATCTCAAGTGGTGGCAGACCAGAGAAGAGAGCTTGTGCAGGGTAACTCCCCTTTATAAAACCATCAGATCTCGTGAGACTTACTCACTATCATGAGAACAGCACAGGAAAGATCTGCCCCCATGATTTAAAAAGCTCCCTCTGGGTCCCTCCCACAACACGTGGGAATTCAAGATGAGATTTTGGTTAGGGACACAGCCAAACTGTACCAAAAGGTATGAAGAAAACATGAAAATTGGCCAGGTGTGGTGGCTGATGCCTGTAGTCCCAGCACTTTGGGAGGCTGAGGCGGGCAGATCGCAAGGTCAGGAGTTTGAGACCATCCTGGTCAACATGGTGGAACCCTGTCTCCACTAAAAATATAAAAATTAGCTGGGCGTGGTGGCACATGCCTGTAATCCCATCTACTTGGGAGGCGCTGAGGCAGAAGAATCGCTTGAACCCGGGAGGTGGAGGTTGTGAGCCAAGATTGTGCGACTGCACTCCAGCCTGACAATGGAACATTCGTTTGTCTCAAAAAAAAAAAAAAGTAAAAAAAAATAAGAAAACATGAAAATTAGCCATATTTCCCTAATTAGAGATAAAAATTGTTAATGTTTTATTGATTATTTTCAGATTTTAGAATGTAAATTTAAAAGTTATATATATAGACTGTCATTAAACATACTATTATGTCATCTGCTTTTGTCGCCTAATAAACATATGAATATATTTCTATCAGTAAATAGGAATATTCATTATAATTTTTATTGTTGTAGAGATTTCATTACATGGTTGAATGTATATATTAATAGATACTTAGGTTATTTGTCTTCCCACATTATAAACAATACATCTCTCTAGTTGTATTGCCATTATTATAGTTGAAGCCATCTTGCCTACGTGGTCATTTACTTTTTGTCTTCCCCTTTTATTGCAATCTGTTCTCCATAGTAGTTGATCTTACCCACTCAGCTCTGCGGTTTTCTGTCATATTGCTTATAAGCATGGCTAGGTGTAGTGGAAATGGAATGTTAGTATTTTTGTCATTTTTAAGGTGGAGGGAAACTAGTAGAGCACCATAATTTCACAGAGATAATTTAAGTTTTTCTTTCTCCATTAAGGGACTTCCTCTTGCCTAGAAGTACAATTGTTGAACTTAAAGCAAATAAATATTATAAAATTTAATAAGATAAGAAATTTTACATATACTGGGTATAATTGGTCAGCTGCCAAGTATAAAAAAATCTGAGTTTCTGTAATACCATAATCATTGTGTTACTGTTTTAGAGAAAAGGAAAGGACTTGAGATTATATTCTCAATGACTAGTTACTAGGACTATTATGAGTGATCCATGTGGCTATTTTAAGTGGAATGGTGATGTTACCTATTCCACTTAAAATAGCTTTGTGAATCAGACACCTTTTTCCTTTCTGGCAAAGAGGCAGAGAAGAACCAGTAGTTAGGTCAGGAGAACAGATACATGAGTGACTGAACCTAGTCTGTTGACTCTTTGTAACATATGTAATATATGATTGAACTGAAATCTGTTAATTGTATTAGGCCTTGGATGTGCTCTAGAAAGGGTTATGGATAAATTTTTATTAAAGCTTCACCGTAGATTGACTATAGTTGAAGAGAAGTGAAACAAGTATGTTTTAATTTAAATCTTTCGGTTTCAGGTTTAAAAAAAAAACACTTTAGTGTAAGCAAACCGGGGGAATTTATTAGGAGTCTGCTAACATATCTCACTGAATGTAGAAATAAACCTTTAGCACCTTGGTTTGTACACAGTGGTTTAGCAAATCAAGGATAAAGTTGGTCCCACCTTGCTCAAGTGCTCACTCCTGGTCTAGTCCATTGTGGCCAAGAGTATGGATCCATCTAATATATATATTTGTGGTTTTTGGACGCCCTTGGAGGGTGGGGTGAGCTGTAAATTAGAGAAAATGTGCTTGTAGTGAAGGGCACTGGCATCCTCAGAGATGTCTACTACATACTTGCTTTAAGCAGTGGGTTACTTTTTACATTTAGTAATCAGAAACCTGGAAGAGTCATGGGTTGCAAAATTTATAGCTTCATTTTAATATAAATATAATAATTAGAAAGTAAGGCTAAATCCTTTTGATTTTCACATATTATTAGATACTTTCATGTTTGAAATGGCAGCCACTTAAGAATAACACAGTGCCTGGGACGTAAGGCCTTTAGCAAATGTTGGCAGTTGAATGAGGGAGCAGTTGAGAGGACATAAGAGCCACTCATGTGGCTTTGCATACCAGGTTTATAAAGTGAACCCTCCCATCCCCACCATAATCTAGTCTTCATGGTTGTCTTTTATTTTAAATTATTATTTTTTGAGATGGAGTCTCACTGTTGCCCAGGCTGGAGCACAATGGCGCAATCTCAGCTCACTGCAACCTCTGCCTCCCGGGTTCAAGTGATTCTCCTGCCTCAGCCTCCCAGATAGCTGGGATTAAAGATGCATGCCACCACACCCGGCTAATTTTTATATTTTTAGTAGAGATGGGGTCTTACCATGTTCGCCAAGCTGGTCTTGAACTCTTGACCTCAAATGATCTGCCCATCTTGGCCTCCCAAAGGGCTGGGATTACAGGTGTGAGCTACTGCGTCCGGCCGCCTATTTTTAATTTTATTTAAAAAAAATGTTTTTAGAGACAACTTGGAGTGCAGTGGTACGATCGAGGCTCACTGCAGCCTCCATCTCTTGGTCTCAAGCGATCCTCCTACTACCTTAGCCTTCTGAGTAGCTGGGAATACGGGCCTGCACCACCATGCCCAGCTAATTTTTTTTTTTTTTGAGACAGAGTCTTGCTCTGTCACCCAGGCTGATGTGCAGAGGCATGATCTCAGCTCACTGCACCCTCTGCCTCCCAGGTTCAAGCCATTCTCCTGCCTCAGCCTCTGGAGTATCTGGGACTACAGGCGTGTACCACCATGCCCAGCTAAGTTTTGAAATTTTAGTAGTGATGGGGTTTCACCATGTTGGCTAAGCTGGTCTTGAACTCCTGACCTCAAGTGATCTGCCCGTCTCCCCAGCTAATTTTTAAATTGTTTTTTGGTAGAGATGGAGTCTCACTATGTTGCCCAGGCTAATCTTGAGTTCCTGGGCTCAAGTAATCTGCCTTGGCCTCCCAAAGTACTAGGATGACAGGTGTTTGCTACCATGCCCGGACTCATGTTGGTCTCTCAGATTTTAATTTTTATTGGATTTCTTTTGTTTGTAGGCCAAATTGAAAAGCTTTTTTTTTCTTGTGAATCACTGAAGCAAACAAATTTATTGAGGCTCTTTTGAGGTACATTTTTGGTGCTTCTAATCATCAAAACATTGTCATGAATGCTTAAAAAGACTTTTAAAGCCAGATGTTTTATGGAGACTTTTTAGAAAAATAAAATGCAAAGAGTTTATGGTCTTAAATGAATGGTTAGATATCGGTAGACAGTTCACTTGCAATATATAGCTAGAACCTGGCAACTTACCACCTCTGCAAATATACCACAGTCCGAGCCTTCTGCATCTTATCTGGAACGGCGGTAGCTTTCTAAGTGGCGTCTCTGCATTCGCTTTCTTCCCTCTGCAGTGTGTTCTCCAAAAGACAGGCCTTAAGTTGGGTCACAAACTATGCTCAAAATTCTCCAGTGGTTTCCCATTCTATAATAAAGCCTAACATTATTTCTATCACCTAGAAAGTCCTCCAGGATTTGGCCCCTACCTCTTTCACCCAAGCTCTTCTGGAATACCTCTCCACATTGTGCTGCAGTCACATTGATCTCCAGGCACACTCCCGTCATGGCTTTTGCATTTGTAGTTTTAATTGCCTGGATATTCTTGCCTGAGGTATCTTCATTTCAGGCCTCTGGTAAAATGTTGCTTATCAAAAGAGGCATTCCCTGACTACCTATCTCAAAGAGTATCCTTCATCATTCTTTAATTCTTTCACCCTGTTTTACTTCTTATTCATAGAACATTTAACTTGACAGTGTATATTTGTTTATCTGTGTATCTCTTTCCTCTTCTAGAGTCCAAGTTCCTTGAGGGCAGGGATTTTGTCTTTTTTATTCACTGCTGTATCTTAAGTGCTTGATATATAATGGGTGCTCTGTAAATATTTGTGTACTCTGGGTAGTAATTGGGGGAGACAGGCCTGGCACTGGTAAATGTGGGGATGATGGTTGAATTTAAGAGATAGAAGGAAAAAAGTTATTAGCATCTCAAACTTCTTGTATACTTATTTTGTTTTTGAGACAGGGTCTTTATTGTTCAGGCTGGAGTGCAGTGGTGCAATCACAGCTAACTGTAGCCTCAGCCTCCCTAGTAACTGGGACTACAGGTGTGCACCACCATGCCTTGCCAATTTTTTGTTAAATATTTTGTAGAGATGGAGTTTCATAATGTTGCCCAGACTGGTGTCGAACTCCTGAGAACAAATGATCCTCCCAAATTGGCCTCCCAAAATGCTGGATTACAGGCATGAGCCACCATGTCTAACCTCTTGTATACTTTTTATAAAGTTGGTAGAAGTGTTTGCTTTATATAACTGAATTGATGTTTTATAAAAAATATTTGGTTATATTTAAGATGAAGAAGATGACTTTATGTGTAAGAAGGCAGCCTCTAAATCAAAAGAGAATGGAAGATCTACAAATAGTCACCTTGGAACATCAGATGTGAAAAGGAATGAAGAAAACTCTAAGACCAAGAATAAGCCTTTATCACCAATAAAACTTACACCCACATCAGTGCTTGATTATTTTGGAACTGGAAGTGTCCAAAGATCTAGTAAGAAGATGGTGTCAAGCAAAAGAAAAGAGGTAAGTATTCTACATATGAGCAAGTATGCTCAGGATTTGTATCCATTCACTAATATTAATAACAGGAGAAATAGTAAATGAGTCAATATGTTTTAATAATTAAAATAATTTTCCTATGATTATGGATAAAATGTATTACCCTCATTTTAAAGGATGAGGAAGTTAGACTATTATATATTTAATTTTTTAATTCTTGAAAGCGGGAAAAGATTATTTAAGCCATAAGAAAAAATTGTAATTATTAGAATTTAAATTGAATTCTCAGAATGCAATCTCGTTTTACTATTGATTGACCTCAGCCAGTCGATATTAGATAGAAATTTGTTTCCAAATGAGATAATAAATATATTCCTTATAAATAGAGCATATGTCTGCTGTACTTTTGACATTCTTTACTTTGGCAGATATTGGATTCGTCTGCCTCTAGCCATTTAGGAAACAGACATACCAGATGAATTATGGTGAAAGTAGTCCCCTGAGTTAAAGCCTGCCACATATTGTGTGTTTGTTGATTTTATCACTTCCTCCATAGAGCAATGTGATCATTCTCACATATTGGTTTGCCAATGTTCTGGACTACTTGTCAAGCCAAGACATTAATCTACAGGGTTGGATTTTTTTTATTTTTATTTTTGGTACTTCTCTTGAACATATCAGTAGAACTAAGTGAGACTTGTCTGTCTCTAGGTTGTTTATTTATTAGCGAATTGGATATGGTCAGGGAATAGCCACAAATTTGACTTTCTGGCTGGTGTACATTGCAGCTATTACTGATATACTTATCTCTCATTGGTATATTTAATCAGCGATGATTAAGAAAAAGGGCCTTATTTTTAACTTAAGGTTTATGCTGATTTTGCTTGATTTTCTTTGAAATATAGCCTTCACAAAATACAAATGATTCTGGATTAAATGATGAAGCCATCGCCAAGCAATTACAGCTTGATGAAGATGCAGAGGTATTTGCATTTCACTTAGAATCATTAGTAACTTGATGTTGTGACTAGCTATTTAGTCCAACCATGTTTTGAATTGAACTTCATTGGAAGTTACATGTAAAATAAATTAAAATCTAATATATGAAAATCTAAATTTCTAGACAAGATAAATGATGAGACCAGGGGAGAATTACTTAAAGATTTATTTTTAGAGAAGATTGATTGAGTGCTGCAAGATGATTTTGGAGAAATGGCTAGCAGCAAGTCCTGTAGGTCGTGATAGTCTTTGATACCTACAAAAAGGATATTAACAATAAGGACTTTGGAATTTAGTTTCTTCCAAATGGGAACCCATTGGAGTGTTTTTTTTTTGTTTTGTTTGAGATGGAGTCTCACTTTGTTGCCTAGGCTGGAGTGCAGTGGCGCTATCTGGCTAACTGCAACCTCCACCTCCTGGGTTCAAGGGATTCTCCTGACTCAACTGCCCCAGTAAATGGGACTACAGGCACCCACCACTATGCCTGGCTAATTTTTGTATTTTTAATAGAGATGGGGTTTCACCATGTTCGCCAGGCTGGTCTCAAACTCCTAACCTCAAGTGGTCTGCCCTCCTTGGCCTCCCAAGGTATTGGGATTACAGGTGTGAGCCACCACACCCAGCCCCATTGGAGTTTTGAATAGAGAAGTGACATGACTTGATGGCTCTTAAAAGAAAATTAGTTTGGCTTCAGTGATGTTAATAGTCCATGGTGGGGGCAAGATCAGCAGCAGATCAGTTTGCAGACTGTGAGAGATGTCAGCTTGTAATAGGAAGAGGCAGTGAGAAGTGATCATAATCTGAATGTGTCTTGAAGGTGCAAGTTGTTTTTGACAGATGGGATATAAGGTGTGAGGGAAGAAGATTCACAGATGAGGCTGGGTGCCGTGACTCATACCTGTAATTCCAGCACTTTGGGAGGCCGAGGTGGGAGGATCACTTGAGGCTGGGAGTTTGAGACCAGACTGGGTAGCATAGGGAAATCCCATCTCTACAAAATACAAAAATTAGCTGGGCATGGTGGTGCACGCTTGTGGTTTCAGCTACTTGGGAGGTAGAGGTGGGAGGATTGCTTGAGCCTGGGAGGTTCAGGCTGCAGTGAGCTGTGATTATTCCACTACATGCCAGCCTGTGTGACAGAACAATACCTTGTCTCTGAAAAAAAAAAAAAAATCAATTATGGCCTTAACAACTGGGTGAGATGTCAGGAAGCGGAACAGGTTTGGTTTAGAGAAATCTTTTTGGACAGGTTAAATTTGAGATATCTAATTTCCAAATGGAAATGCAGAGTAGGTAGTGGGGTAGAAGAGTCTGGAGCTCAGGGGAGAAGTCTAAACTGAAGATGGACTTTTGGAAATAATTAGCACTTGAGTAATATTTAAACCTGTGTAACTGGGTGAGATCATGGGGAAAGAATGCAAATAGAAAAGAAAAAAGGTCTCAAGATTGAGCCCTGGGCCACTGTTAACATTTAGAGGTCAGGAAAAGGAGGATGATCCAGCTAAGGAGAGGAGAGAGTGGCTAGTGAAGTAGGAACATCAGGAGAGGTTGATATCTGACAGAAGCCAAATAGAGTATTTCAGGGAGGAGCGCTCATCTGTCAGAGGATCCAGGCTTAGCTACCTGCTATTTGAACTCCCTTCCTCTTGCTTAGCTTAAGTGTCACTTTCCCAGACCTACCTCAACTATATTAGAAACCCCTCTGATATACTCTGCCATACCCTGTCATAGCTACTATTATCATTTATTATACTTGCTATTTAATTATAATAGCAAGTATAGACTCTAAGGTCCCCTCACCAGGACTGTTTATGTCTCACTCAACCATTGTTACATCAGTGCTTATCTTAGTGTCTGGCATACAATGGGCTCTTGATAAATATTATTGTGAGAGAACAGTATTGTGATTGTTCACATTTTATTACTTTGGCAGTTTATAGTTTGTGTTTTCAAAATCTTTCTCTATCTTATTTGATCATACTGAATTACATAAACTACAAACAAGTATCCACATGACTCGAGGTAGTGCAGGTAGCCTAGGTCAAACTAGGAAGTAATTTTTAGGAACCTGATTTCTCCTTATCTGACCCAAATACTAGAGGGTTACCTAATCCTTTCCAAACCAGGTGTGGTACTTTGTATCACAACCCCCTATTTTTCTATTTTTATCACATTGTTTCAGAATTTTGTTTGGGTAATTTATTATCTGATTAAGGACTTCTAGGTGTTAATGACGAAGATGTCTTTCCTAATTATCCCTCTAAGAGTTTTTCGTCACTTCTTTTTTCTCTTCACTTTTAAAAGGTTGAGTGGATTTTTGAAGTCCTTTTCTTTGTTTGAATAATGTACGGTGATTTTTATTGACTATCACGTAAGCAAGAAAGATATTCCACTGCTACATATTCTCTTTTGGGAGAGCTCTAATTTGCTGAAAGTGAAAGTATTTTGAAATAACTAAGATAACTAGAATGTCTCTGTGTTACATTAGCATGTGAGTAGAACTCCTGACATGATGACTTAAATTTTCAAAAGTGAGAACAGATGCATTTGAATTAGTAATTGAAAATAGGAGTTTGATAGTAAAAGTGATTTTACATTTGTATATAGCTTACTATTGTGTGCAAAAAAAAGTACTGTATAATTTTCTTAAATTCTTAGATTCACCATTTTTGTGTTCCTCAGATGATAGTGTTTTCTTATTAGGTTGAGATTCCTTTCAGAGGTCTTTCTAGAGTTTAAGATAAATAGAAATAAGAGAGCTGTATTGCATAAGGACCATTAAGAAAAAAGTACAGACCTCATCTTTTATAAGTAAGAAATGTGATTTTAAAAATATGCTCACTTTATCTGTCATCCCTGCGAAACCAGAACTGTATGTTCTAAAATCTGATTCAACTTAGTGAAACAAACCCGTGCTATTTGACTGTTAATGTTGAGTGGGAAAATGTCGTAGTTATTTTCTGGAAAATGTTTTTCTAGTTTCTTCTAAATACATGAATCAGACATTTAAAACTTTTATTTACAAAACATAAAAAAGCTGTCAACTCACTTTGCTCACATTTTACAGCTGGAGAGGCAGTTGCATGAAGATGAAGAGTTTGCCAGAACATTAGCCATGTTGGATGAAGAACCCAAGACCAAAAAGGTGGCATAATATTGGGCTGTTTGCATTCTGAACATACAGTACAGCTCAGTATTCATACTTGTGTGTTCTAGGCTCTAGCCAAAACATGAATAACTTTTCCAGAAAGAAGCCAGATTATTTTGATTTATAAAAATGTTTTTGGGGAAGCTCATTGAGAAACTTATTCTTCCTAAAAGGAGGGTGATAGAGTCAAAGCAAACCAGAACCTTTATCACAAAACAAAGAATTATATCCTTTCCTCATTTTTTAAATATTAAATTAATTAATTAATTGAGACAATCTCGCTCTGTCACCCACGCTGGAGTGCAGTGGTGTGATCTGGGCTCAATGCAACCTCTGCCTCCTGAGCTCAAGTGATCCTCCTGCCTCAGCCTCCTGGGTAGCTGAGACTACAGGCATGTGCCACGACACCCAGCTAACTTTTGTATGCTTTTGTAGAGATAGGTTTTATCTTGTTGGCCAGGCTGGTCTTGAACTCTGGAGCTCAAGCGATCTGCCTGTCTCAGCCTCCCAAAGTGCTAGGATTATAGGTGTGAGCTACCATGCCTGTCCTTTTAGTTTTTTTTTTTTTTTTTTTAAGCGACAAGGTCTCACTCTGTTGCCCAGGCTGGATTACACTGGCATGTTCATAGCACACTGAATCCTCGAACTCATGGGCTCAAGTGATCCTCCCACCTCGGCCTCCCAAAGTGTTGGGATTACAGGCCTCGCCCAGTTTATGTTTTCCTTTCTCTTTATCACAGGAGTTCTTAAATACTTGTTCAGAAAATAATGCTCCTAAAAATTCCTTTGGTACACAAGTTTAATAACTTAAATATTAATCACTGTTCAGGAAGCATGGTTTTGTCATGTCTAATTAGTTAACTCTAAGATCTATATTATGGCAATCTCATATAACAATGAGTGTAGTTTGGGGAATTTTTTTTTCTTTGAGAGGTCTCACTTTATCACCGAGCCTAGAATGCAGCGGTGTGATCTCAGCTCACTGCAGCCTTGACTTCCTTGGCTCAAGTGATCCCCTTACCACAGACCCCCAAGTAGCTGGGATTACGGGCATGTGCCACCAGCCTTATTTTGGGAAATTTTTAAAACATTGTTTTTTTTTTTAAATTAACCGTTGATCTCCAGTAGATTAACTTTATTTCTGATGAATCACATTCTGTTAATATAATTGTCAGTATCAATATGTGACTACCTTAAAAGATTTTACTTTTCTTTAAAGCAGGGAGTTGTAAACCTAGATATATCAGGAGCTAAGACTAAGCAGGCAGATATTAAGACAGTAGGGAGTGGTAGTTCTCTTTTGAGAAAGTGCTCTCATTTTCCTTTTGAGCTTTAGTTTATTTTTATTTTAGTCTTTTAAATTTAGATTTTAGTTTTTAACTGCTTAATACTAAGAAAATTTGAGAGTTAAGATAAACGAAGCAGAAATAAGGCTTCTACTTCCAGATTTACAGGTTGGGATGAAGAGGAATAATTTTTATAGATGTATTTTTATACCTTTTCATCTGTTTACTCATTTGTAACATGAAGTAATAAAACGTACCTCATTTGCCTTGGAAGTTTTGTGGATGAATGAATGACAGTTTATTATAGTGTTCTGCTAGTTTGGAAGGTGACCCTTAAACTTTTAATGGATTTTAACAATAGATCTTATGGTAATAGTTTTTCTATTATCTGTCACATTTGACACTTTTAAAATTTGTTTAGGCTCGAAAGGACACAGAAGATGGAGAAATGGTTTCATCTATCCAAGCCAGTTTAAGTAAAGCAGAAAAACATAAATATCTTCATAAAGGTAATACTAGCAGAAAAAAGTAAGATGGAGCATTGTCTTTATAGAATTAAATTCATGATAATCTTGTTTAAATATTTTATTCAATAATTATGTATTGTTAGGTAGACATTATTTCGTAGGACTATTAGAGCACATTCAACTTAGATACTTTGAAAGCTCTTTGGATGCTAGCTGGTACAGAATGCTCATCTGCTCTATGATTATTGTGAGAAATGTATCATAGCTCCTGGCTTCTTGTTAATTTCCAAGAATAGTGCAGTATTTGGACTTCAATATATAAAGATGAAGAACTAGATGTTTTGAGCTTTGCATGTCAGAGGTAGTCTTAGAGTTGACTCATAGATGGCCAGGTCATCTTCAGCTCTCTTGCTTATTGCCTGTAGGTCTTATACTTTGGTGGTCCTGAAAGCAAATCGTCTGCTAGTATAGATGATCTTAGTCCTATAAGTAAATTATTTATAGATTTACTATAAACAGATAGTTTTGACATTTTAGGACTTTGGGCCTTCAGGCTATATTCTGTGCTAAGATTACTCAGTTGAAAAATGAAAGAAAAGTTGATATTGGTTATCATTTTCCAAAAACAACAACCATGATCTTTTCTTTCTTCCTAGTAAAAACAGAACAATTTTCAGATGAAAGAAAGAGCTACAGTCCTAAGAAGCAAACTAAATATGAAAGTTCAAAAGAATCTCAGCAACATTCCAAGTCATCAGCTGGCAAAATAAGAGAAGTCTCTTCTCCCAAGGCCAGTTCTAAGCTGGCAATTATGAAAAAAAAAGAAGAGAGCTCTTACAAAGAAATAGAGCCTGTTGCCTCAAAAAGAAAAGAAAATGCCATTGAATTGAAAGGAGAGACAAAAACTCCTAAGAAAACCAAAAGTTCTCCAGCTAAAAAAGAGGTAGGAACTTTCTAGGAAGTATAGTAGTCCCCTTTATCCATGGTTTTGGCTTCTGAAGTTTCAGTTACCTGTGGTTAATCATGGTCTGAAAAGATTAAATGGAAAATTCCAAGACTAAACAGTTAAAGTTTAAATTGTGCACTCTTCTGAGTAACACGATGAAATCTCTGGCCAGCCAGCTTCATCTCACCCAGGACGTGAACCTTCTCTTTGTCCAGCATATCCATGCTGGATATACTACCCCGCCCCTGCCCCTGTTAGTCACTTGGTAGCTGGCTTGGTTATTAGATAGAAAAAACAGTACGTGTCAGTATATATGGGGTTTGGTACTGTCTGTGGTTTCAGGCACCTACTGGGGGGTCTTGGAACATACCCTCTTTGGATAAAGGGGCACTGCTATATGTATTTTGGGGCTATGTGTTAGTCTGAATTTGTTTTCAAGTTTTATTTCTAACAACCATAAATCATTATAATATTTTTAAGATACCTTATTTAGAAGCTGTTGTAGGATATAGAGTATTAATATAGCTAAGTAAGCCAATATTTATTGTTATTATGTGTCAGATACTGTGCCAATACTTTACATATGGTAGGTATAGCTCATATAATTTTCACAACAACCCTGTGAGGTATTTATTTTTATTACTGAACTTTTAAAGATGAGGAAATAGGCTGAAAGAGTTAACTATTCCAAGATCACCCACCTGGTAAGTGGCAGGGCCAGCCTTGAACTCATCCTCTGAAGCAGTATAACAGTGGCTCCACACACAGGCTCTGGAGCCAGTTTCAAATTACAGCTGGGCCCCTGAGCAGGTTTGGTCACCTCCCCTGTTTGTGTTTTGGTGCTGTTTGTAAAATAGGAATAATAATAATAATAATAATAGTACCTAATGACTTCATATGTAAAAGCACTTAGAGCAGTGCCTGGGACCTAATAAGTGCCATTTTAGATATTATTATTAAAATGATTGTTATTTCAATTCATCCTGAATTTATTCTTTTTTATTCTTGTATATAGTGTTAAGATACTGAAATTATTTTTAAAGGAAAAAATGATGAGATAATGAATATCTTTGAAAAGTTTTGCTAGGAAATATGTTTGAGAAACGAATGGTCTCTGAATCTCCAATTTGGAACTACTTAGATTTATAAGGAGAAACCACTATTCATTCATGCCTCTTAGGCACTTAGGATTAAAAGTAGAATATTGTCTATTTTAACTGGGCATCACCATTATTTTTTAGTGCAGAACAGCAAAATGGTGATGATTTCAGAATGCTTTTGTTGTGGACAATGCTTGTAAATACGCTGAAAGGAAAAATTAACTTTTTGGTCTCAGATTTTTCTTCACTAAATGCTTATCTGGTAGATGAATGATTTTCTTCAGGCACACTAAAACATGTTCCATTTACAGAAGTAGTCTATTTTTATGAAGAAAGAGGAAATCTTTAAATGATACTCTTCACTGTAGTTTTTAAAGTTAGAATAGAAATAACTCAGAACTTAAGCAGTTTTGGTTGGAAACAGCAAATAAAGTCTATTTAATAAATTTAGTTGGTGTTGGTCAAATAATTCTGACTTCATAAATTGGGTGTCCTTCAAAGTTATAAGCTGTTTATCATTCGGAATTCTTTTCATAGAATTAGTGTCATAAATTAATCATCTTCGCATATTGGTGTGCACTGGACTCTCTTGTGAAATGTGTTAAACATACAGAGTTTCCTAGGGCATGTGGTATGGGCAGCTCATTTTAATAAGCTCCTCATATGATATGAATGCACACCAACATTTGAGAACCATTGTTGGAAAGTAGGGTTAGATTTATGGCTTACCGACCTCTTAGCCAAACCAGCCTAACTATTTTATTGGTTAAGCCATTTCTTTCTTCTTTCTTTCTTTTTTTTTTTTTTTTTTTTTAAGACGGGGTTTCACCATGTTGGTCAAGCTGGTCTTGAACTCCGGACTTCAGGTGATCCACCCGCCTTGGCCTCCAAAGTGCTTGGCTTACAGGCATGAGCCACTGCGCCCGGCTGGTTAAGCCATTACTTTACATAAAAGTATTATTTTGCCTGCTCTCGAAAGGATTTCGGATACCTTACAAGTTAAAAATAATGTAAAATAGGAAGTGGAAAGTTAACAAACATCTTGTAGTGGTTCTTAAATGAGAACTATCTAGGATTTTTTTTCCCCCACAAAAAACATTCTAGCCATACCCTGTATCTTCAAAAGAGAAATTTGGAGGTGGATCTAGGGATGCGTAGTTTGAAAAATTTCCCCAGGATTTTCTGAGATATACCCATGGTAAATCCCCTGAGAGAAGTAGAATGGGAGAGATTAAACAGCATAGAGAACATGTCTTCCTTTTGGAGTAAAGCTTGTCCCTTCTTTGAGCTGACTGTTTATATGAAGCCTTAGTTTCTCTGACTGGAATGCTTATATCCCTAGGGATGCAGGCTGGTGGTTTAGGGGCATGCAAGTCATAGGATTAACAAAGAATATCTTCTCAGGTGATCAGGTTTACTTGGGGAAAAATGTATTTTTCTGTTAAACATGGATATATGGATATATCATGGAAAAAATTTAAAATTCAGATGAATTTCAAAAACACTTTCCGTTTCTTTACTTGGAGCTGGCAACTTGGCTTATTCCCCTAATCTGCCCTGAGGTGTGTGGCTTTAGAGAGTGGAACGTTTTGAGAAGGGCTGTTGCAGAGATGTTCATAAGTCAGTTAACTGTAAAGGAAGTACTTGTATAGCTAAAACTGTTAATTTCATGGCCAGACATACAAGTGACGTAATAAAAATAATGTTTATTTCTAGATATGTATATTTAATTTTGCATGAATTTTGTATGACTTTGTTCATTTTCCTTTCCCTCTTCCCAAAGTCTGTAAGTCCTGAGGATTCTGAAAAGAAACGCACTAATTACCAAGCTTATCGAAGCTACTTAAATCGAGAAGGTCCCAAAGCTCTGGGCTCCAAAGAGATACCAAAGGTAAGAATACTGACAGAGCATGCCATTCTGTGAGGGCCTCTGCCTTGTGGGTCCATGTACGTGTATTCACTATGCTTATAGCAGCAGCAGATTAATAATTAAAAATTAGCAACAGAAAAGCTTCAGTTACCATCTTCATGAATTAGGGATGTTTATTCACTTTATGAATCACTGCTTGATTCTTAGAAAAGTTTCCCTTTAAATAACAGCCCTAGAAAGGCTGAGCTTTGAGAATATACCAGTGACAAGGCCAATGCTTTTTGTTTGCATGACACTTCCAGGCTAAAGAAAGAGATAGTAAATAAATAATTTAATTGTAATTGGGATATGCGCTATGAGGGAAAAATCTAAGATGCCCTTAGAGAGCATAACAGAGGAACCTGGTCCTGGGTGGGGCATGTGGAATGTGACATTTACATGGAGACTTGAAGGGATTCAGCAGGTATGAAGGGATTGTGATGGCGTGGTGGTCTGGGCAGAGGGGCCAGAATGTGTGATGTTCCTGAAGGAGGAAGGTTCTTGCATGGTATGTTTGAGGAACTGAAAGAAAAATGATGTAGTTGGAGCATAGTGACCAAGGGGAAATGACTTCTAGCTAGAATGGAAAGTGGGATTTAGGGGGAGATGTTTTGTTTATGGTAGGAGATATTTGAAGCATGCTTTTTGCTAATGGGATAGGTCCTACCAGAAAAGAAGAGATTAAAGTTTACCTACAAGAGAAGGAGAATCAATTGTAGTATGAGATTTCTGAGAAGGCAGGAAGGGAGGGGATCTATATATATACAATGTATATATAAATTTAATTTTTATTTTGCTTGGTATACGTAACTACATACGGAGATTAGTAGTTCCCCTAATAGAGAGGATGGTATAGTTGGGACTAGGGTGGGAAGCGGGACAGTCAGCGTTAAGGGGCTAATGGTTTTTACAGGAGGCTGCAGGAAGATGCCAGTCTTGTCTCCTGTACATGGGTATGAGAGACCAAACAAGTTCTGCCCGAGAGGATTTCAGGCAAAGTGGTGCCCTCAGGGGACAGCCAGGTTTCAGTGAAGGCACGACTGTGGAGGGGATGTTGGAGAAGAGGTTGAGGATATTGGGTAGTTGGCTGCTCCTGGAGTAAGAGCTTAGACGAGTTCTAGAATAGAAGAGTTTGGAAGGGAGGCTAGAAGTACTAAGATAAGTAAAAAGATAATTAGAGCCATCGTGGGTGATAATTTGGGAGATAATAGATATTTGGGATATGGGATAAGGGGCTTGCTTGCATATGCAATTTTTCCCGTGTTGTTTTGAGTTTGTTCAGAAGTAGTTTAGTTCCTGTAGTGTTACAGTAGATCATTTCCATCCACGAACCATAAGGACTTCAAAGGACCTGAGATGTTGTTAGTCAGACCTTTTCTTTCCAAGCACATTCATAGCTATTTCTTTTTGTCTAAGAAAAATTCTTCACCTGAATGGTGCAGGATTGAATTTACATGGGGGCCATTCTTTGATTTTTGGTTGGCTGCTGCTTTTCAAGCCTGATTTAAGTTTGTTAATCTCAATTCTCTATTAAAAGAGTAATAAGTAACTTGGAATGTCATGTATAATTTTTATTTATTTTGTTTGGTGGTATAATTTTATTGAACCATTGTAAAAATCTATAACTATACACAGTTCCAATTAAGATTTAATGTCTTTTTCCATCCAGCTGTCTTTGGCAAGTATCTCTTATATTATATTATACATTATGAGAGTTATTGTTCCAATCCAGAGATAATATGATCTTGCCTTTAAGTTACTAGCTGGTTGTTAGATTTACTACCACAGAGTAATGAGCAAAGAGGAGGGCAGGAGCTCACACTTGCTTAGCGTTTTAGAATTAAAACTTTTCCTTTTTAATAATAGCAATAGTTGCCTTTTTTCTTCTGTTTTTCCCCTAAAATAGTATAGATTTTTATTAAGCATTGTAAGTCACATTCGATAGCCTTCAGATATGCCACACCACAGTCCATCAGCAGACCATCTAACCCCAACAGTGGTTCATTCTTGTACAATCCATGACTTCGGGGAAAACTCCCTTCAACTTACAGTTAAGATCTTACTTAGCTCTTGTGGGCAGGGATTGGGGAATTGTACCTCATTTCTGATCACTAATGTAATGAAAAGCATCAGAAATATATGAAAATGATAAGTGATTGTGACTTTAAAGTATATTGTTTGGAAACATTAACAGAAACATCAAAATGATAGAAGTTTACCCGCTTCTATTAAATTCTTGTTGGGAAAGTTCTCAAGAATAAGCAGTTTCCTGAATAGCAAGAGTTTCTACAGATGGATTGCATTTCGTTGTTTATTTACAGTTATGCAAGTTAACTAGTAGTTTAGATATGAAGAGGGCATAATGGAAAATAGTATGAATGGGTAATTTTAATAGCTTTGCTAACAGTATTGGATGTATGTTTTTCACTGCTTGTTTTGTAAGTTTATTAAATGTTAGCCATACCAAAATTTCTTAGGATCAGATTTCAGGGGGTACTTATTTGCTGTAAATTTCCAGCAAACTTTCCATGCCAAGGTTATTTATGATGTCAAATGAAAAAAATCAACTTCCTGCAGTTTTGATGCCAAATGTTTCTTTGGAAAGCTACTGTGTAATTTCCTCTCTGCTTGAACATTTTGGTTTTTAGGGAGCTGAAAATTGCTTGGAAGGCCTTACGTTTGTAATCACAGGCGTGCTGGAGTCTATTGAACGAGATGAGGCCAAGTCTCTAATTGAACGTTATGGGGGGAAAGTAACAGGAAATGTCAGCAAGAAAACAAACTACCTTGTCATGGGTCGTGATAGTGGACAGTCCAAGAGTGACAAGGTGGGTACTGCTGTGTTCTCACCATGACACCTCCTGCTTGCCTTGGCATGCTCTTGATGTGATTTGCCGTTTACTCAGAGTTAAATGAAGGAAAGAAATAGAAAAGTAATTTCTTGCCCACATTATTTCTTTTCCACAGAAGTGTTATTGGCTTTGATGCCAGGATTTTGGTTTTCCATTGGAAGGCATAGTTCTTGTTTACTTGACTTTTTCTTAGTGAATTTAGTTAAAATTTTTTTTTATTTTTGAAGATAGAAACAAATGCAGTTTTCTTTTTCTTCCAGTCTGAAGTATTCCTATATATGCCACTGTATACATCATCTTAGGTTTTTTTTTTTTAATTAGTGCTCTTAGGGAAAGAATCAGCCGCCTGTCAGATAGGATTCTGTTTAAGCTCTAAGTAACAGCATACCTGATTAACTGTGGCTTAAACAAACAGCTGCTTACTTTCCTCACAAGAATTCTGGAGGTATTGCTGGGATAGTTCAGCAGCTCAATGATGTGGTTCCTCTATCTCTGCCATCTTTATTGTGTTAGCTTTTGTCCTCATGAATGTTGACTTGTGGTTGCAAGGTAGCTGCAGCTCTAGCCATTTAAGTTCTTATTCAAGGCAGGAAAAGGGAACAGTGGCAAGCTGTCATAAGAGCTGTGACTGGCCTGACAAGAGTTTTCCCAGAAACACCTCTTACAGAATTTCACATAAGTCTCATTGGCCAGAGCTGTCACCTGGCCACTCAGAGCTATATGGGAGGTTGGGAAGAACCAAGATATTTCTGGTTGCCTTAGACCAGTCATAATTCATCACTTGGAGGACACATTGGAGTTCTATCAGCAGGGAAGAAGGTGGGGGAAATGTCTGCCATATGTATTACGTATGGGAGAAGGTGTGAAGAGCTGGTCTTAGGCTCTACTGGCATTGCCCCTTCCTAGGGGAGGAAAGGTAAAGCAATCTACGAAAGTAGTAATTCCTGTGCCAACCTGCTACTCTGAGGGATTGTGCCTGTTATTTTTTCTTTTCAATGTTATTTTTTTAAATAAATGTGCTATTTTTTGTTTTTCTTTTTTAATTCCAGTGTTATCTAATTTACCTGTGGTTTTTCACCTACTAATAGGCCCTAGAATTTTTTTTGTTGTTGTGTTTTTACAGAAAGGAATAGTAGGATGCAGTTTTGATGATTTGCATTTTTAATTAACAGGCTGCAGCCTTGGGGACAAAAATTATTGATGAAGATGGACTGTTGAATCTGATTCGAACTATGCCAGGCAAGAAATCCAAGTACGAAATAGCAGTTGAAGCTGAGGTTCGTATAAAATGAACATGATTTATTTAAGTTGGTGTATAGTAACTTTTTAATTTCATAGACATATGTTGTGGGTGGATACAGGCTTGTTGGCCGAAAGATTAACTTCCCTGTCTACAACAAATGAACCACCTTAGTTCCTTTTGAGCATCTCTGCTTCAACATGTCTACTTTGTTGTTTTTCCTTATCTTTGTCGGGGAATATGAGTAGAGAAAGAGAGGACAGTATATTGCATATAACATATCTACTTATTAAACTTTCCTTATTTTCTATATTATTATTATTATTTAATTTTTTGAGATAGTGTCTAGTTATGTCATGTTACCCAGGTTGGAGTGCGATGGTGTGATCTCAGCTCGATGCAGCCTCTGCCTCCTGGGTTCAAGTGATTCTTCTGCCTCAGCCTCCTGAGTAGCTGGGACTACAGTCACCCACCACCATGCCCGGCTAATTTTTATATTTTTAGTAGAGATGGAGTTTCACCATGTTGGCCAGGCTGGTCTTGAACTCCTGCCCCGGCCACCTGCCCCGGCCTCCGAAAGTGCTGGGATTATAGGCGTGAGCCACCGTGCCCAGCCATATTCTCATGTTGACTTTATGCAAAGGTTATTGCTTAAGAGTTCCTTAAAAAAAATAAAAAAATAAAATAAAAGGCTGGGCGTGGTGGCTCACGCCTGTAATCCCAGCACTTTGGAGGCCAAGGTGGGCAGATCACCTGAGGTCGGGAGTTCAAGACCAGCCTGACCAACATGGTGAAACCTCGTCTTAAGAAAAAAAAAATTGAGTTCCTTAAAGGATATGCTAATAGATATCAGCATGATAGATTTGTTTTCAATTAGAACTATATTAGGACTTTTAAAATTGTACAGACACCTAGCCTGCATTAGCTTTTGCAAAAAGGGAAAAATGTTGGCTTACATAACTAAACTACGGGCAGGGAGGGTCTAGTCTATGAACTACTGGATCCACAGACTACAAGGCTTTGAGAACCCCTTCAGTTTCTGTCTCTCTGTTTCTCTTAGTTAGCCTCATTCATTCCCACTGTATACCAGCCTTTTTTACACACAGGACACAGGATTGCCAGCATCCCAAGATTTTAATGTCCCCAGCTCTGTCACCCAAATGGCAAGATGGTCCACCTAGGTTTTCAATTACATAACCATAGCATAGTTATAAAAATCAGGAAATTAACATTGATGCCATATTGTTAACTAAGCTCTACATATTATTTGGACCTTACATTTTCCCAGTCCTTCTGTTCCAGGGTCCCACACTGCATTTAGTTGTGTCTTCTTAGTCTTCTCCAGTTGATGACATTTCTTTAGCCTTTCCTTTTCTTCTTACAATTTTGACACTTTAATGAGCAGTGGTCAGTTTTGTAGAGTGTCTCGTTTTGGATCTGTGATGTTTCCTCATGATCACACTGAGGTTACACATTTTTTTCTAAGAACACCATAGATGTGATCTTGTGTCCTTCTCAGTGCATCCAGTCATAGGTACCGGATGTCAATGTGTCTTATTATTAGTGAGGATAACCTTGATTGTTTGGTTAAGATGATTCAGCATCCCACTGAAACTAATGCTGGATTTCTCCACTAGTAAAGTGACTATTTTTTCCTTTGTAATTGATAACTATCTTCGCAGGAGTGGGAGATACTTTAAGACTATGTTAATATCCTGTTTGTCCTTAAACATTCATACACTAATTTTAGCATCCACTGCTAAAGAGGCACTAACTTTTTTTAAAATTGAGATATTACACACTGTAAAATCCACCCTTATGAAGCATATAAATCAGTGGTTTTTAGTATACTAACAAGAGTATGCAACCATCAGCACTATGTGATTCCAGAACATTTTCATTACCCCCAAAAGAAACCCTGTACCCATCAGCATTCACTCATTATATCCACCCCCTGGCAATCACTGCTCTGCTTTGTCTCTATGGATTTTTCTCTTCTGGACATTTCATGTGTAAATAGAGACATTAGAATATGTGGCCTTTTGTGTCTGGCTTCTTCCACTTAGCATAGTGGTTTCAAGGTTGACTCGGTTGTGGCATGTGTCAGTACTTCACTCCTTGTTATGGGTAAATAATGTTTCATTATGTAGATACACCCTATTTTGTTTATCTTTTTCAGTTGATGGACATTTGGATTGTTTCCATCTTTTAGCTATAATATAGTTATGAACATTTGTCTACAAGTTTTTGTAGAGGCATTAACTTTTAATTAGAAAACTTTGAAACAAAGCCTCTTAACACTGTGCCTTGTTTTTTTCAAACTAAAATTGGAAGTACTTACTGCTTTTAAAAAACCAACATGTTCTCACTTTTAGAAATTGCATTTAGGTGCTTTCTGGTGTGTTTGTTAATTTTTGTAGTTTAGAAAGTGGTGATTTCCACAAACAGGAAAGTACTGTGAAAAGACCAGCCCAAGTTGAGTAGCCCACTTGGATATCTCTGGTTGCTCTCTGTAGTACATTTAGCAGGATGGAATCTGTTTGCTTCATCAGATTTCTTTTTTTCTCACTCTTCTACTTTTTAAGATGAAGAAAGAGTCCAAAGTGGAGAGAACACCCCAAAAAAATGTGCAAGGAAAAAGGAAAATTAGCCCATCTAAAAAGGAATCAGAATCTAAAAAGAGCAAGCTGACTTCCAAAAGGGACAGTTCGGCAAAGACAATAAAAAAGGAAACAGATGTGTTTTGGAGAGGCCTGGATTTCAAGGAGCAGGTGGCCGAGGAGACAAGTGGTGACAACAAGGCTAGGAATTTGGCTGATGACAGCAGTGAAAACAAAATGGAAAATTTGCTCTGGGTAGATAAATATAAGCCAACCTCGCTCAAGACCATAATTGGACAGCAAGGTGACCAGAGCTGTGCCAACAAACTCCTACGCTGGCTCCGAAACTGGCACAAGAGTTCTTCCGAAGATAAAAAACACGGTGATTTTACAACCTCATTCATATTTGTGTGTATGTATATCAACATGTGATTGCTCAGTGGCACATACATGAGAAAATCTAATGGTTCATTCATCTGTCAGCAAGCATTTATTAAGAGCTTGATCTGAACCCAGGTGCAGTACTAGACCCTGCTGGTGATGTTGTGAACAAAACAGCCTCTCTCAGGAGCTCACAGGCAGTGGGGGAGGCATATCTGAACCAGCCGTTAAAATACATTATGCCAAGTACTGCTATAGGGGTAAGTCCAGGGTGCTGCAAGGATGAAGATGTGTGGTCAGGGCAAGGGTGTGTGTGCCCCCATCCTGGAGGAAGGGATGGCTAAGCTCAGACTTGGAACCCAAGTAGGAGGTAGCTAGGTGAAGGGAGGGGTGGGTGTTGGGTGGGAAAGAGTACGTACCCCCAGGTCTGAAGCCAAGTGAGAGCAAGACTGAGTGGC
The DNA here is from genome assembly GCA_963573385.1 of Cacajao melanocephalus. Taxonomy (NCBI): domain Eukaryota; kingdom Metazoa; phylum Chordata; class Mammalia; order Primates; family Pitheciidae; genus Cacajao; species Cacajao melanocephalus. Next base: position 90,264 of record CAUYLG010018536.1, read on the forward strand.
AAGGGCACTAGGAAGAAAGGCGTGAATACATAACTGAGGCATGTGTGCAGGTCAGTCAGCCTAAACTCCCAATAGCAAGCATGATTTGCTCCGGCAGACCTGAGGGTCCTGTGCTTCTGTAGTGTCTGTCCTTGTTTATGATATATTTGTCATGGAGAGTGAAAAGCTACAATATATATTTAATGTCCAAAGTATTTTCAGAACTGAGGTTTCAGCTCACAAATGTTTTAGTAGTGTTTTCAACAGAGACCAGTGATGACTAGAGTGCTGATCATCATTGCCGACGAGGCCTGTTTACTTATAACAGATAATATATTGTAATGATACAGGACTAAATTTAAGTTAAATTATTGTTTTTCATTCTGAAACCTCATAAAATCTGCCTTAAAAGAGGGGACAGGCATTTCATGTGCCTGGATGATACATTTTTTTTTTTTTTTGAGACAGAATCTCGCTCTATCGCCCAGGCTGGAGTGCAGTGGCACGATCTCGGCTCACTGAAACCTCCGCCTCCTGGGTTCAAGTAATTTTCCTACCTCAGCCTCCCAAGTAGCTGGGATTACAGGTGCGCACCACCATGCCTGGCTAATTTTTTATATTTTTAGTAGAGATGGGGGTTTCACTGTGCTGGCCAGGCTGGTCTTGAACTCCTGACCTCGTGATCTGCCCACCTCAGCCTCCCAAAGTGCTGAGATTGCAGATGTGAGCCACTGCACCTGGCCGAGAAGACTTTTTTAAAGCTTCAGGTAAACTCTAGTCCCTGTCTCCATGCTTTAACCGTTGTCTCTGACAGTTACTGAGTATGACTTAAGTGTGACGTATGTGCCAGGTGCTCCTGTGGTGAGGGGAGGGAGAGGGCTCTAGTGTTGAGCGTCACAAGATAGTTGCAGACACAGCATCTTCAAGTCATTTTTTTCTTCTTGTGACCATGTAGCTGCTATGCGTACATTTAGTGAAGCATGCCTGGCTCTGTGCTCAGCCATTCCGTCCTCACAATATTCTTACCAGCAACTTTACTGTTGTTCTACTCGTCTCACAAGGAAGGAGGCAGGCAGAGACAGGCTAAGTCACTTCTAAAGTACCCAAGGCTGGCGAGAGGTGGCATGAGGATGGGTGGAGTCGGGATTGAGCCCAGGCAGTCTACTCCTTGGCCTGTGTGTTCATAGGAAAGGAAACTCATACAATTATTATTTCAAATCAAGAGCTTTAAAATCAGTTAGTTTTAGTTTTTTATGTTGGGTGGGGGTGAGGTAGGAATTAGAATGTCACTGAAGGCTTGGAAACTTGTTTATGCTTTGTAGAAAATATTCTGCAAATGTAAAACTAAACTGGAGGACTGCTGTCCATGTGAAGTGTAGGCACAGCTATTCCTGCCGTACCTGAATTTGTGTTAGGCAATACAGGTTAACACTCTGGAACTTCTTTTTTCCTAGCACCAAAGTTTGGTAAATTTGCCGGCAAAGATGATGGCTCTAGTTTTAAAGCAGCGTTGCTGTCAGGCCCTCCAGGTGTTGGCAAAACCACCACAGCTTCCCTGGTGTGTCAGGTGGGTGCTTTGTCGCAGTGTGGTTGGACCGATAACCTTGAGTGGTCATGGCTAGCAGATAAAAGTGTGTGCCCACATGTGTGCGTGTATGTGGTGTCTATATATAAATTATGTTGGTTCTGGGGATGTTTGTCATTTTAATCCTTTTAAAATATTGGTAATTATAATAATAGGTAATACCTATGAGCGAGGCAATGTGCTAAGCACGCGGGTGTATTATGGGTAACAAAAGCATGTATTCTAGACTCTGAAAGATGGAAATATCTTAATGCCCTTGTAATAATTTGATGTACTCAATAATGATATGCACTGTCATCATCCACACATGTCAAATGAAATAGGCTTAGGGAGGAGGGTGGAGGCCCACTTTGCACCCAGGTGGCCCTACTCAGGGTTCTGCTCTTCAGCAGTGTGATCGTGCCTTCATTCCTGTTGTCTCTAGTGTGGCTGAATCCCTGTAGACAGTGGGAGAACTTGACTTGCGTAGGCACTAGAGCAGATCAGAGTTCATGTGTTGGCATCAGAATGATGAAATAAGAGATTAGAAATTTATTGTTGGATTTCTCAATTCTCTGCTGCATAAACTTGTGGTTTCTTTTGGTCTTTGTTATATGCATCTGTGCATAAAATTTAAATACAAATTTTACCTGTTTTTCACTGTATTTATAAACAAAAGCAAAACAATATTTTTTTTTTCCCAGTTCCTACAGTTGCGAACATGACTCTTTTTCTCCCTTTATTATTATCATTGTATTTTTTAGGAACTGAGTTAAGACATAAGCTGATCAGTTTTGGGAAATGAATCAGAATAATTTAAATTTCCCTGATTTCAGAGAAAAATTGTTTATTGGGATAGCTTGACAAATAATGATTTAACTTTATAAATGATCTTAGGATTACTTTTTGGTATCTTCATTTTTAACTTTTTTTTTTGTTTTGAGACACAGTTTCACTCTGCCACCCAGGCTGTTGCATGATCTTGGTTCACTGCAACCTCTGCCTCCTGGGTTCAAGTGATTCTTGTGCCTCAATCTCCCGAGTAGTTGAGACTACAGGCACATGCCACGATGCCCAGCTAAGTTTTTGTATTTCTAGTCGAGTTGGGGTTTCACCATGTTGGCCAGGCTGGTCTTGAACTCCTGACCTCAAGTGATCTACCCGCCTCAGCTTCCCAAAAGTGCTGGGATTACTGGTGTGAGCCACTGCACCTGGCTGGTATCTTATAATAGATTAACTCTGTGTCTGATATTGAATTCTTGGAATGATTATATTTAATTCTTTTTTGAGGACTTTAGGAAGTAAATTTAGAAAAATTATTTGTTCAAATATACTCTTCCAGATTAGTGATTTCAGCTGAAGTTTAAAGACCAAACTTATTTGTGTTTATATGTGTATGTTTTATGTATGTATATGATATTTTTAAAATTTCTAATATTTTAAGGCATACTATAGTTAATCTCATTGTCTGTTAATATCATACTTTATATTTTTACCTACAGTTTTTAATGTGATTTTTATACCCCCTTTCTTTCTTAACTGGCCTTTCTTGGTGGGGTTGGTATAGTTAATTTGTATTGTGCCATCAGTAGTTTCCAATATTTTGATTAGGAGTTGGGATACAGCTATGTGGAACTGAATGCAAGTGACACCCGAAGTAAGAACAATTTGAAGGCGATTGTCGCTGAGTCACTGAACAATACCAGCATCAAAGGCTTTTATTCAAGTATGTGGCTTTTTGAACTGCTGTTGTTGTTATGTAAGAAAAATATGTTCATTTCAATGTTCAGTAACCAGTATTGAACACAGGTTGTGTGCCAAGCACCCTATTAAATTCTGGGGCTAACAAGAGAATAATAAAGTCCTCGATGTCACTCTTAACGGGGCAGTATCTTACCCTTTCGTAGGTCTTAGAGGTTTTTGAGAATATGATAAAAATGTGTACATGCACATATTTATGTGTTCTTTATATGATTTTAGAGGATTCACAGGTGAATCCTGTAAAGAGAGAAAGAAAATAAAAAAAACTGTATGTAATACAGTGTGATGAGTAAGGTATTAAGGCCAGCAGATGAAGTAGTAATTATGTTTGGGTCATTGAGTAAAAGGGGTGGTAACTGTTTGGAAAGACCTTAAAGAATGAGAAAGAAAACCATTTGGAGGTGGAAGAGATTATTGCAGGCAAAAGTAGTAGAAGAGAAGATGGTGTGCAAGTGCCCACTGTGTTTCAGGTTGTAGCTGAGTTTATGGAAAATAAGATACTCAAATGAAGGACCACACAGGGCCTATTTAGAGCTGATAGTATGTTGTTTTGTCACCTGAATTCTTGGTGCCTTCACATTGTTCAAAATAATTTGCTCAGGAAATGTCACTCCTATTAGACATGGCGAGTGGGAGGGTAAATTGGTACAACTCTGGAGAGTAGTCTGGCAGTATTTCTCAAATTACATATACCCTCTACCCCAGAAATTCTAATTGCTGGAATTTAGCATTTATTATACTTTTATATGTGCAAAGTGGCATATATATGCCATATAGATGATAGCTATTTAGTATGACATAAGAGTAAAAAGCCTGGAAGCATCCTATATATTTCATTAATAGATAGTGATTAAGTAAAGTGTGATACAAGTATAGAATGGAATATTAAATTTTTTTTTTTTTTTAAGACAGGGTTTCACCATGTTGGCCAGGCTGGTCTTGAACTCCTGACCTCAGGTGATCCGCCCACCTCGGCCTCCCAAAGTGCTGAGATTACAGGGCATGAGCCACCACGCCCGGCTGGAATATTAAATTGCCTTAAAAAATGGTGTGTTCTGTATCTACAGAGAAAGTATGAATTCCCAAAATACATAGAAATGACAAAACTGGCTGGGCATGGTGGCTCATGCCTATAATCCCAGCACTTTGGGAGGCTGAGGCGGGCAGATTACCTGAGGTCAGAAGTTCAAGACTAGCCTGGCCAGCATGGTGAAACCCCGTCTCCACTAAAAATACAAAAATTAGCTGGGTGTGGTGCTGCGTGCCTGTAATCTCAGCTTCTCTGGAGGCTGAGGCAAGAGAATCGCTTGAACCCGGGAGGCAGACGTTGCAATGGGCTGAGATTGTGCCATTGCGCTCCAGCTTAGACAACAAGAGCAAAACTCTGTCTCCAAAGAAAAAAAAAGAAAAACGACAAAACTCAGTTGTATATTTTTATGCAGTTATGTGTAGAATATCTCTTTAAGGCCATGTAAGAGACTATTGTTTGCCTCTGGGAAGAGAACTGGGATCTGCAGTGGAAGAGGTGGCAGGGAGAGTTTCTCTTCACTGCATATTCTTTTTTTTTTTTTTCTTTAACAACACTATAGTCCAACGCTGCATATTCTTGTGGTGTTTGAAGTTTAATCTGTTTTATCTAACTTTCTACAGAGAAGCAGTTTTTGAACAATTGTTATTTTGTTTTTGTCTCATCCCGTTGCTCCTCAACCTGGGTCAGATGGAGCAGCCTCTTCAGTAAGCACGAAACATGCTCTCATCATGGACGAAGTAGATGGCATGGCAGGCAATGAGGATAGGGGAGGAATTCAGGTAATCCAAGTGCTGTATTTTTGCAGTTTCATTATTGATACTTAGATTCTTAAAACATCGTGATTCTCATATTTATAGCAGTTAAGGCATGTTGCTGAGGAGATTTTTAGAACCTAAAATACCTTGTGTGGTATTTGTCATTTTTTAAATAATTATTTTTGTGTTGGAAACTTGCCTTTCAGGAATTAATTGGCCTGATAAAACATACTAAAATTCCCATTATTTGTATGTGCAATGATAGAAATCATCCCAAGATTCGTTCTCTGGTTCATTATTGTTTTGATCTTCGTTTTCAAAGACCTCGGGTGGAACAGATTAAGGTATGATGATTGAAATTTTTTTCCATCACATTAGTCTATTTATGTAAGGGTCAATTTTTAAAAGTACCTGATAAATATTTTTAAAATATCTGATTATATGAGTTAAAAAAAATCACTGAAGATTCCTCCCTTGTCGATCTCAGGGTGCTATGATGTCTATTGCATTTAAAGAAGGTTTAAAGATTCCCCCTCCAGCTATGAATGAAATAATTTTGGGAGCCAATCAAGATATCAGACAGGTAAATTAAATATATATCATGTAAACAGTTGCTGATTATTTTTAATTAATGCTTTCAACCTTGTAGGGATGGGGAACAATGAGATTTTCCTATCTTGACATTGTCTTACTTGTGATTCTTCTAGGTTTTACATAATCTGAGTATGTGGTGTGCACGAAGTAAAGCATTAACCTATGACCAGGCCAAGGCTGATTCTCACAGGGCCAAAAAGGATATCAAAATGGTAAAATAAATTTCCATGTCTTAGTTACTTTCCCAAGCCAAAATACTTCTTGTTCTCTAGGTAGCTGGATAGAAATAGTTGTTATAGTTTCTTGATAGGCCTGTAGAATCCAGGGATATTTATAGTAAGAAGGATAGACAGTTGCTAAAAGTGTTTCTAATTCAAATGAATTTTTTCTCAAAGATTGTCAGTGTCTATTATAAATTTTGAGAAAGGGGTACATTTTAAATTGCACTCATGCTTCAATGGTTATAAAATGGGCTTTTCCAGAGTTCCTTGTGTTTGGCTTTCAAATGCTTGGAATGGTTTTGCACTGTTCAGAATAATCCATGTCAAATGGTTTAGTTTAATAGCCTCTCTGAAACTAGAGGTCTGTATCAGTTACCTCTGTGTTGTATTTTACCTAGTTGCTAATCTGAATTTATCATTAGAACAATGATTAAGCAAATTCTAAAAAAGTTAATACACTTTCTTATTTATTTAAATTTTTAAAATTTTTAGTAGAGACAAGGTCTTGCTATGTTTTCCTGACTGGTCTTGAATTCCTGGTCTCAAGCAATTCCCCTGTTGTGGCCTCCAAAGTGCTGGATTACAGGTGTGAGCCACCACCTGTGGCCTATGCCCTCCCTCCCTCCCTCCCTCCCTCCCTTCCTTCCTCCTCCCTCTTCCCTCCCCCACCCACCCTTCCTCCCGACCTAACCCTACCCTCCCTTCTAACCGAGTCTCCTTCTGTAGCCCAGGTTGGAGTGCAGTGGCGCAATTTCAGCTCACTGCAACCTCCGCCTCCTGGGTCTTGGTTCAAGCAGTTCTCCTGCTTCAGCCTCCCGAGTAGCTGGGATTACAGGAACGCGCCACCATACCCAGTGAAATTTTGTATTTTTAGTACAGACGGGGTTTCACCATGTTGGCCAGGATGGTCTTGAACTCCCGACCTCGTGATCCACCTGCCTAGGCCTCCCAAAGTGCTGGGATTACAGGCGTGAGACACCGTGCCTGACCTACGCTTTATTTTTTAGAGCAGTTTAGGCTCACACAAAATTGAATGGAAGGTACAGAGAGTTCTCACATACTTCCTGTCCCCCTCACACGCACAGCCTCCCCACCACCAACATCCCCCACCAGAGTGGTATATCTGTTATAATCGATGAATCTATATTGATACCTCATTATCACGCAGAGTTCATCGTATACATTAGCATTCCCTCTTGGTGTTGTACACTGTATGGTTTTGACAAATATAATGGCATGTATTCACCATTGTATACATGTTTCACTTTCCTGAAAATCCTCTGTGCTCCACCTGTTCATTCTTCCTTTCCTCCCTTCCTCTCTACAATCCCTGGCGACCACTGATCCTTCCACTGTGTCCATAATTTTGCCTTTTCCAGAATGTGGTATAGTTGGAATCATGTAGCATGTGGACTTTTCCGATTGGCTTCTTTCACTTAGTAATAGTATATAAGGGTCTTCCATGTCTTTTTTTTTTTTTTTTTTTTTTTTTTTTATTCCAAGTGTCTTTTACCCAGGTTTCAGTACAGTGGTGTGATTTTGGCTCACTGTAGCCTCCGCCTCCTGGGTTCATGTGATTCTCTTACCTCAGCCTCCTGAGTAGCTGGGATTATAGGCACCAGCCACCACACCTGGCCAATTTTTTATTTTTAGTAGAGATGGGGTTTTACTATGTTGGGCAGGCTGGTCTGGAACTCTTGACCTCAAGTGATCCACCCACTTTGGCCTCCCAAAGTGCTGGGATTACAGGGTGACCTACTGTGCCCACCCCCCCTTCCCATGTCTTTTCATGACTTGATAGCTCACTTCTTTTTATTGTTGAATAATATTAGATTGTCTGAATGTACCACAGTTTAATTGTTCATTTACCTACTGAAAAGACATCTTGGTTGCTCCCAACTTTTGGTAATTATAAATAAAGCTGCTTATAAACATCCATGTGCAGGTTTTTATGTGAACATAGTTTTTAATTCATTTGGGTGAATACCAAGAAACGTGGTTGCTGGATCATACGCTAAGAATATGTTTAATGTTGTAAGAAACGACCAAATGGTACAGTTTTGCATTCCCACCAGCAATGAATGGAGTTCTTCTTGTTCCATACCCTTGTAAGCATTTGGTGATGTTAGTGTTTTGAATTTTGGCCATTTTATTAGGTGTGTCCCTCTCTTTTCAGGGCCCATTTGATGTTGCCCGGAAAGTGTTTGCAGCTGGGGAGGAGACTGCTCACATGTCACTTGTGGACAAATCAGATCTCTTTTTTCATGATTATTCAATAGCACCCCTCTTTGTTCAGGAAAACTACATACATGTGAAGCCTGTAGCTGCAGGGTGAGTGTCCAGAGCTGGTGAGAGGCATGCTTAGTATCCTCCCAGCACTGCGAAGGCTAAATAACTGTGAAGGAGGGACTTGGGGTGTGAAGACTGGGATAATCCAGACAGGTTCTTTCCTGCAGGGGTGACATGAAAAAGCACTTGATGCTTTTAAGCCGAGCAGCAGACAGCATATGTGATGGTGACTTAGTGGACAGCCAGATTCGGAGTAAGCAAAACTGGAGTCTTCTGCCTACTCAGGTGAGTGGAGGGTTCTCCCTAAAGTGCAGGCTTTGCTTTCCTGAAAAGAGAACTCAGTAGCTTTTAGCTCCTGTACTCATTTTGTTTTTGAGATCGAGTCTCTCTCTGTCACCCAGGCTGGAGTGCAGTGGCGTGATCTCGGCTCACTGCAGCCTCTGCCTCCTGGGTTCAAGAGATTTTCTTGCCTCAGCCTCTAGAGTAGCTGGGACTACAGGTGCCTGCCACCATGCCTGACTAATCCTGTAGTTATTTTAAATACCAGATAAATGGTATGGCTCTTGTGGCAAAAATACAGTCTGTTACAGATTACAATACTCTGTGGTAACTATTGTCTGTTTCTTAATCTGGGCTTATTTTTCTGTATTTCAAAAAATTTTTAAAATGTAAATGGACACATGAAATAGGAATGTTAGATTTTGCTTGTAAGATTTGAATCAAAAGTTTCATTTGCTGTGTTTTGTCTTAAGAATCCTTGTTTTTTTCTTTTTGGATATTTTTGGCTGTCCTAGGTGGTCACTTAGTAGTGGCTCCTAGAAGCAGTGCAGCTAGGGCAGGCCAGCAGTCATGTCTCTGATGCGTTAATTAGGATTTTCTTCTTCCTTGCTAAAAAGGCAGTTTTATATTGGGTACTGTATTTAGGTTGAGATCTTTAACTCAAAATAGAATTTGGTAGACATTTGTAATTAAGAGCATTATTTGTTCTTTAATATAGTTATACAGGATTATTGTCCTGAGTAATAAAATAAGACACTTCCAGAAGGCCTAATGCTTCTCTTAATTCTACCCACACATTGCTTGATAATAAAAAACAAAATTTCATTCTGGAGATACAATTTGTTTTTTTTTAAGACAAGGTTTCACTCTGTTACCCAGGCTAGAGTGCAATGGTGTGATCATGGCTCACTGCAGCCTTGACCTCCTGGGCTCAAGTGATCCTCCTGCTTCAGCCCCACAAGTAGCTGGGACTGTAGGTGTCCACCACCATGCCAGCTAATTTTTGTATTTTTTATAGAGATGGGGTTTCGCCGTGTTGGCCAGGCTGGTCTTAAACTCCTAGGTGTAAGCTGTCTGCCCATCTCCCAAAGTACTAGGGTTACTGGCATGAGCCATACCACACCTGGCCCAGAATCTTTTCTTTTATATTTTATGTGTTTAGTTCTGTTTACTTAATAATTGTACCTTAAAGGCATAATGTTTTAACACAGGAAAAGCTTAATGTACAAAAATACTTCTTAAAGTGTCAGTTCTGATAGCAAAAAATTAGAGAAAATCTCCCTGTCTAGTAATAGGAGAATGACTATGATGAATCCTCTTGCAGTAGTATTTATAGCCTTTAAAACTGTAAAGATTATCTAACATGAAAAAGTGCTTGTGAGGGAATTACTAGAATAAAGTAGTATATAAAATTTATGTATACTATGGAATCATACTATGTATAAATCCAGCCTTTAAGAAAGTGAAGACCCTGGACATAGAAGACATCCTAAAGATACATTTTTAAAAAACTTTTCTCAAGTGCCAGTTTACTTGACTCTAATCATTAGTCTTTCCATGCTTTAATCTACCTATGCTGCCAATCATTTATGCTAAAGACCATTATATGCCTCTTAAGCTAATTCTTTGCTGTGATGTTGGCATCGGTGAGGTAACTGGTATGAGATTAGTTGCTTGAGGAGGCTGAGTTAGGAAGATGATCTCCCAGGGGGCTGTAACATGTTGGATCAAGGTGTGTACCACAATCTGTTGTTTTCTCTGGGAGAAGTTTCCTGTACCAACGAATCAGAGTTAGAGAAAAGGTCTGACTGCCCTGTCAGTAGGTATTCGGGACAGTGTTGCTTTATTTTCCATAGACCGTTTAGAAGCCAATGACTGCTAAGGAAGTAATTTTGTACCAAACATAAATTCTGGATTGCAATTGATTTTTTTCAGGCCATTTATGCCAGTGTTCTTCCTGGAGAGTTGATGAGGGGGTACATGACCCAGTTTCCCACCTTCCCAAGCTGGCTGGGGAAGCACTCATCTACAGGCAAACACGATCGCATTGTTCAGGACCTGGCCTTGCATATGAGTCTCAGGTAGGTGGGATAACTCTGTTTTGGTACTTTATTGATTTGGTGTATTTGGCCTTTATCTAATAACGATCATATGAGTCAAAAGATTTGTGTTTTAGTTTTTATTTTATTGCGAACCAGATGAATGATCTTGGATAAGTTCCTTGTATTTTATGGGCCTGAGTTTTATCATCTGTAATCAGTATAACACTTGTTTTACCACTTAAAAGGGTACTTTGGAGAATCAAATAGATGTCATAATTTAAAATTTTAAAGACTGTATAAGTCTTAGCACTGTTATTGTTAGTACGATTATGCCTATTACTAGTGGGAACAGCTTCTGAATAATTAATAGGAAAAAAATGAACTGTTTAAAGAAATGAACTTTTGTTTTTTGAGACGGAGTCTCGCTCTATCACCAGGCTGGAGTGCAGTGGCGCAATCTCGGCTCACTACAACCTCTGACTCCTTGGTTCAAGTGATTCTCCTGCCTCAGCCTCCCAAGTAACTGGGATTACAGGCACATGCCACCACGCCCAGCTAATTTTTGTATTTTTAGTAGAGACGAGGTTCTACCATGTTGGCCAGGATGGTCTCGATCTCCTGACCTTGTGATCCTCCCACCTCGGCCTACCAAAGTGCTGGAATTACAGGCGTGAGCCACTGCGCCTGGCTTAAATGAACTATTTTTTACTGATTGTTCTAGTAATAAACTGACCTAGTCAATTGGGATAGGAAATACAGGTTAGCATGTAACAGGAGGAGGCTGCTCAGATCATTGAAAACGAATGTGCTTGGAAAAGTTTAAGGAAGTTCAAAAATAGTTGCATTTGGTACAATTTTGTTTAAGTTTGGAAATTTGGAAAATGTGCATACACATAAATATTAAGTACATTTCATGGATTCTTTTTTTTTTTTTTTTTAAGGCAGGATCTCACTCTGTCACCCAGGCTGGAATGAAGTGTTGCGATTTCTGCTCACTGCAGTTTCTGCCTCCAGGTTCAAGTGATTCACCCACCTTAAACTCCCAAGTAGCTGGGATTATAGGTGCCCGCCACCATGCCCAGCTAATTTTTGTAGTTTTTGGTAGATATGGGGTTTCATCATGTTGCCCAGGCTTGTCTCGAACTCCTGACCCCAAGTGATCCCCCTGCCTCAGCCTCTCAAAGTGCTGGGATTACAGGTGTGAGCCACCGCCCCCAGCCTGTGGATTCATTTTTAGCCATGAACTACTTGAGTGATCTTAATTTGCCATCTGCTCCCTGGAGGGAATATTAATATTTAATCCTTCATTCCACTTTTAAGTTTCGGTTAGAGCTGAACTGAGCTAGTTCCTGTTTTCTGTTCCTGTAAAATTCTACTGTGTTCTCTTGTTCTCTTTCTAACCTATGGCATGAGTCTTTTTTTTTGCTACCCACGTATTAGTTTTCTGTTGCTGTTGTAACAAATTACCACACACATAATGGCTTAAAACAACATAAGTTTATCAAGATCTTAGAAGGCATCGACCCTCAGTCCCCATCTTGAGCTGAGAAGATTTTCCTGGATTGTCTGTGCAGTCATCACAAGGGTCTTTGTAAAGGGAGTCAGCAGTGTCAGAGTCAGAGCTGAGGGTGCTACGCCTTGCCTCGAGAATGGAGACAGGGACCATCAGCCAAGACGTACAGATGGCCTCTGGAAGCCGGAAAGGCTTCTTTCCCCATGGCTTTTCTCATTGGTCAGGCTGTGGCTGCCTGTCGCTGTTTTCCAGCTCCCTGCCTGCCACCGATTTTAAAGGTCGTGGGTCACTCTGCCCTGGGGCAGCCCTCTCGGATGCTCCCGCTAGACTTCATGTAGATTTTGAGCCTTGGACTTTGGGTTGTTTTATGGCTATTCTTCTGTATGTCTGTCTCCTTTCCTCATTAGACCAAACATTTTTGGGAGTAGGAACTGAGGCTTTGTCAACTAGCAGTGCAGGCCATTATTATCAGCAAGGAGATTTATAGTGAATTCACAATTTTTAAAGTAAATTAGAACCTTCCTACTTAACTTTTTAGCCCTGATCAAGTCACTGAACTTCTTTAAAGTTTAAAAAAATAGAAGTGTGATTTAATTATTGGTTTATAATGTTTTCTGGAGTCATAGATGCCTTTGAGAATATTAATGCTTTGATTTTTATTCCCCTGACAATGCACAGATCCACAAAGAAAATATCCCCTTTTAGGGGAATTACAGATTCCTTAGGTTAAGAGCCCTTGGTTTAGGTACACTAGATGGCATCTTTGACTTTTCTAGATTTAATATTCTGTGAGTCTACTAGAAGATGATGACATTAAATAACATTGTAGGAGAACAATTTTGGAAATGGTTTCATGATTTTTTGGGGCACTGTGGCTTAGGAACTCACACTACCTCTCTTTAAATACTAATGTGCTTAATTATGGAAGACTAAATCTAAAGGAATTGGATGAAATTAAAATAGAGTTTTAAAACCTCTTTGTCTAGGTAATAAAATAGTTGCAAGGGCAAGAGTCTAGATTTCTGATCAGGAGAAAAGCTGTGGCTTCTTGTGGTTCACACACACAGTTCCTTGAAGGCAGGAGCAGAAGCCATAGTTTGTAAAGAATCATTTCTTTCTGATTCTGATGCTGGTTCTGATAACAGCTTTTGAGGTCGCTTGTTTAAAATATGTATACAGGCTGGGCATGATGGCTCATGCCTGTAATCCCAGCACTTTGGGAGGCCAAGGCGGGTGGATCACCTGATATGAGGAGTTCGAGACCAGCCTGGCCAACATGGTGAAACCCTGTTTCTACTAAAAATACACAAAAATAATTAGCCGGGCGTGGTGGCGCGTGACTTTAATGCCAGCTACTTGGAAGGCTGATTCCCAGGATAATTGCCTGAACCCAGGAGGCGCGGAGGTTGCAGTGAACTGAGACTGTACCACTGCACTCCAGCCTAGGCAACCAGAGCGAGACTTTGTCTCAAAAAAAAAAAAAAACATAAAATATGTATACATGTAATTGCCTGGTTTGAAGACAGAGGCAGCTAGGTTGGAAAGATTTAGGATGGTGGCATTTGAAATATTGTTTTCTTCGGTTGTTTTCTGTTTTTAAGAAGTAACAGCATTTAAGAGAGAAAGAGTCATTTTATGATAACATTTTAGTTCTCAGACGAGACTATTTCTCTAAACCTTCCTCTGGCCAGTGTGGATCACTTTTTGATTTTGTGGGAACACTCTCTGCAGTTTCCTTAGAATTGGGGAAAAGCCAACTCTAGAACTGAAGATTTCAGAGTAACAGTATTAGGAAATGTGAGGGAAGCATTCATATATAATTTTGTATGTTATAATCAGAAACCAAAAGGTGTTACACACATCCACACACATGAGATAGGGAATTAATTTCATTGCCTTATATTGATGTTTTTAATATTTTGGAACTTAGAATGAGTAACATTTATGAACACAAAGAAGCACTGTTGCCTGGGCCTTAAGAGTAGGGTAGAAGTAGAACCCACATTTGTTTTTTTAGTCACTGATATAGGTAAATAGAAAACTTCCGTTGGGCACATTGATGTGTATCTATTACTCTCATGCTGTGGTGCTGGGCTTTCCCTACACCAGCTGGCTGTCAACTAGTAGACATTCCATTCATCAGTATTGAAATTGGATTAAACTCTGCCTGAATTACCTCAGTGCCGATATTCACAGTATGACTTGACTTGATAGTTTGCCATTGACTATGTCTCTTTTGTTGTGGTTTCAGAACTTACTCCAGCAAAAGGATGGTAAACATGGATTATCTGTCACATCTAAGGGATGCACTTGTACAGCCTTTGACCTCACAAGGAGTAGATGGAGTACAGGATGTTGTTGCATTTATGGACACATATTATTTGATGAAAGAAGACTTTGAGAATATCATGGAAATTAGCAGCTGGGGTGGCAAACCTAGTCCCTTTTCAAAGCTGGATCCCAAGGTAAATTGTGTCACTTTCTGGTTCTCCATCATTTTGTAATTACCAGGTTTGTACTAACAATATGTCAGAGGTGTTTTAGATGATTTAAAAAAAGATTTACTTCTTCTTTCCCTTATTAAGCTTGTTGCTTCTTATGGCCTGTATTTTCCAAAAATACTATTTGCATGCAGTATTAAAAGTAGAATTCTGGGCCGGGCGTGGTGGCTCACGCCTGTAATCCAAGCACTTTGGAGGCCAAGGCGGGTGGATCACCTGAGGTCGGGAGTACAAGATCAGCCTGACCAACATGGTGAAACCCCTCTTAAAAAAAAGAAAAAAAAAAGAGTAGACTTCTGGATTTTACAATTTGTATTTCTATCATTGCTTTATGCTCAGTGAAAAAGCAAGAAGTGAAATTTGAGGAGCAAATATAAACATCTTTATAAAGGGTGGGAGGATGAGTCTAGGGAATTAAGTGAGCTACGAGCTCTGGTGGTAATGGATTGTAAAAATAAAATGTGTTTACTGGCTGAGGATTTTTATACATTTTCTTTTCTAGTCTACCTAATCTGTGGATTCAGTATTTATTCCAGTTGGATAATCTTCTCTGTAATAATATATCCCTACTTTTCTTATAATGAGCACAAAAAACTAAAGTGATACATTAGGAATATGTAACATCCAATACCCTACTCTTATACCTGTGTAGCGAATGTGTTTTAGAAGACATATTCTCTATGTCTAGTTTGCCCTCTCCAGAATTTTTACCTGACTTTATCAGTAAATTCTCACAACAGATATCCATTGTTAGAATTCATGGACTAGTTCAGGAACTATGTTTAGAAGCTTGAAATTAAGGCTTTTAAGTTATTGAGTATTTTTAAGTAACTACTATTATTATGGAAAAGGTAACTCATGTATTTTGTGGAAATTAAAGGCCAGCTTGTACTTTATCATGAGCCTCCCCCCCAACACACACTTTTTTTTTTCTTTGAGACAGTCTCACTCTGTTGCCCAGGCCGAAGTTCAGTGGTGCAATCTCAGCTCACTGCAACCTCCACCTCCAGGGTTCAAGTGATTCTCATGCCTCAGCCTCCCAAGTAGCTGGGATTACAGTTGCATGCCACCATGCTCAGCTAATTTTTATAGCTTTAGTAGAGTTGGGGTTTCACCATGTTGACCAGGCTGGTCTTGAACTCCTGGCCTCATGTGATCTGCCTTGACCTCCCAAAGTGCTGGGATTACAGGCGTGAGCCACTGTGCCCAGCCGAGCCCCTTTTTGATTTACTGATTCACTGATTACCTTTGCTTACTACTTTGTAGAAATGTGGAGAATGCTGAATAGGTTAACACGATGACTTGAAGTGACCTTTTGTTTGTTTGTCTGAAGTTCCCAAATAACTTTTTTTTTTTCTTTAAGACAGAATCTCACTCTGTCACCCAGGCTGGAGTGCAGTTGCATGATCTCAGCTCGTTGCAACCTCCGCCTCCCAGGTTCAAGATTCTCATGGAGAGGCGTGAGCTACTGTGCCCGGCCTTCACTCTTTTTTGTCATGGGCTCTATTAAGAATGTTATGAAAAATATGGAACTTATTCATAGAAAAATGCACATGCTTAGATTTACATGCATATTTATAAATATTTTGAAAACAGTTGCAAGGGGCTCCCAGGGTCTCTTTAGACTTTCAGAGTTTAAAAGAATTGTTTTGACACTTAGATTTTTAAAAACTCCATCTACTCCTTTCATATAGGTGAAAGCAGCCTTCACAAGAGCTTACAATAAGGAAGCCCACCTTACTCCATATTCACTTCAAGCTATAAAGGCATCTAGACATAGCACAAGCCCATCCCTGGATTCGGAATTCAATGAAGAGTTAAATGAAGATGACTCTCAATCTGATGAGAAAGACCAAGATGCTATAGAGACTGATGCCATGATCAAGGTAGTATTTTAAGCCACAGACAGGAGGACCTCAAAGTAGATGGTCTTTCCTTGCCTGGTGAATAATAGGGGCTTTTCAGCACATAGAGTAAATTGAAAATAATACATTTTTTTATTCATCATGGTTGAAGGTGGAGATGGCATAGATTTCATTTTTATAAACAGTTTCTTACAGTAGTCGAAGAACCAAACAACAAAACAGGCCGTGATACTGATGGCCGTATGTTCTGTTAGAAAAAGTACCATTTTTATTGATCTGGCCATTGGTATATGGTTTCAAGAAAAATGTTTTTAACAAAAGTTGCTTCTGCTGTTTATGGTTTGCTATAGCCACTAAACGGCTTTGTAGAAGTTTCTCAGAGCAAAACATTCTTGTCTTTTGCTAGGAAAGATGCAAATCAGTTGTTATATCAGCCTGCCGTTTACAGCTGGCTGAGCCAAGGAATCTCGTCCGATCCTCCTGTGTCCTTTGCTGAGTGTGGGTGCTTCTTGCCCTTCATTTCTGTTTTCTATATGCAGGAAAAGGAATAGTGGGCTTCTCCATCACGGCTCTCATTTAGACCCTCTGGTCTGTCTCTCTCTCTCTTCCCCTTTCACAAAATGACTGTTTACACCTCTAATCTGAAACTGAAAGAAGAGGAAATTCTTCATGTAAACATTACCCTATTTATAAATTTTCTCTTATTTTGTCTTAAGTATACCTCTGTTTTAAATCAAGAAGCTACTTTACATGGGGAACGGATCTTAGTTCTAAATTCTAAATGCCGTCTCAGTTTTTACTGCCAGCTTTTAAAGGCAGTAAGTAGTGCAGCTGTTGCTTGAAAGTAAGCGCGTCACGGGATGCTTGCAGCCTCTCTTTTTCTTAAATTAAGTTGCAGGTAAAGATCAGATTTGTTGTAGAGATGAACTTATTTCGTTTACTCATAAACACAGCTATTAACTATTTTGTTACCTTCTCCCTCCCCCTAACAGAAAAAGACAAAATCTTCGAAGCCTTCAAAACCAGAAAAAGATAAGGAGTCCAGAAAAGGAAAAGGAAAAAGTTCGAAGAAATGAAATCATTTTTCACTAACAGCAGCCACTTTTTACTCTCCCTCCTGACCAGTCCAGCTGGTCTAGAGAAAGCTTTGTTTTTTCCCAGAGCAACCATGTTTTAGCATAATGGGATGACCTGGTGTCCCATTATCAATAAAGGGTGGTACAGCTAGAAGGGTATGAGCAGTAGACTCATGTACACCTCTTATAGAGGTTGATAGGACTGCCTGGGTCCTCCACTGCCCCCTGTCAATCTAGTTAGACTTGCTTCTGAATGACTGCAGAATTGGAACTAGAAACTACACCTGGACTTTGGAGTCAGATTTTAGTTAATAATGAGCCTGGGAACAGTAATACTAAGGCGTCTTTTGTAGGCTTAAGAATTTATCCTGATGGCCTTTATAGGACCAATGCTGATTTTTTTTTTTTAAAGGTAGTTCCTATTATGTGGTGAAATTTTGTAAATAAATGATTATACAAAACAGTCACCACCTAGAACTGGGTATTCTTTGTGCATTATCAGATATCTTTCTCAAAGTATAAATTAGGAATAAAAATGTTCCACATCATACATGTATAAATTCTTTTTAAGATTGTCATCTTGTATAGCAAAATATTATGTTGGTATATTACTTCCTTATTAATTTGCAAATGATTGGATCAAAAAGCTCACTGTATTCCTTACTAACCTGCTTGTGTGAAACATAACATGGCAGCTGAGGAGTCAAAACTCGGATTCCCAGCTCACTCCCTCTGTGTGTGCTGACTACGTCTCTGCTGTGAATAGGATTTCACGGAGAGGTCTGTTAATGAGGCTTTGCAGTGTGGGAGGCTCCCGAAGATTCTCAGACATTCTTATCCTGCTGGAGTCTCAACCCATCGGGTTCAATCCAGTAGGAACCAGGCTGGGTCAGGCTCTTAAGTTCACTATGGCTGGGGACAAAATGAACACTGGTTTTTGTTCACTTTGCCAATAGGAAATCTGGTCCTGTCCTGTGATGGCTTCCACAAACCCTGTTGGAAGTTGGGGTTATTTCTATAACTGTTTGTGTTGAGTGGCCCTGAGGCCGTGGACCTGCCCTGGAATTTAGATGTCTATTTTTGAATCTTGTCCGTAATTGCTCAGAGGTCTGTGCTACCTCTGTGAGGTATATACTAAAGTGAATGTAAAATAAGCATCGGATTCCCTGCTTTTAAGGATCTGATAGTCTTGTTTGGGTGATGAGACAAAGTTCTTCAGACATTTAAACTGTATTTACCAGTGTGAAAAAATGTCCTCTAAGGAGATTAACTCATTATGGAAATAAAACATTGCCTTAAGCCCTTGCCTGCTGAGTCATGACCCTGTCTTTGTTAAAGTCTGTCTTGAAACTTTTCTGCTTCAGGAAAGGTTTTCTCACCACTAGGGTGAGGCTGGCTTTCCTATTCATGTTCTTCCATTTTTGTTCCTTTTGGATATGCAAGTCACTTCTCCCTAGTTCTTCTGTAGCCCCAGGAAAGGGACTTGAATCTCCATGCAGCAGAACGCTGCATAGTGTCCTTCACTTGGTCACTGTGATTTTAATTTTAAATGTTTTAAGCACAATAAATAGCATTTCTTTTCTTTTAGAATTAAAAATTGTAAATATGCCCTTTATTATATGAGGATGGCAACATAGGTCTGTTTGATTCTTCTTTGAAGCCCTCGTGAGCATGAGGTGAATGACTGAGACTCATGGTAGGAGGGAGTTGGTGGTTCTGTAGCAGTTTGGATGTGAATCTGAATGGTCTTTATTGGGGTTCTTCATTGGAGCCACTTGATGCCACACACCATCTCTGCAGCATAAAACTGTATACTTGCTCTTCTTGAGATCCGTTGAGTCTTGGCCATTTTGTTACTTACAAACCAGTCAGCTTTATCCTTCATCATCTTGTTAAATGTTGGTAGTTCTGTAGCACAATGATTTGATCTCTTAAATTATTTATTGACGGGGTAGATTATTTGTACTAGGATGAGTAGCTTCTGAAACAAGCTCCAGTATGAGGAGTATGCTTATGGGTAGAAGCCTAAGGCCTATAACTCCCGGAATAGAATGCGCCCACTCTCACAATGCCAGGTACTGTGGTTCTTATTCCTACAACCTTACCATATGCCTCTAGGCATATTAGAGGAAGCAGGAGACTGTGGGTAGGTTTTAAGATAATAACAACTTTGTATCACTTAGTAAGGCCAAGGCCTCCAGCCTGTTCTCCAGCCAGCCACTGGGAGGGAAGGACAGGTCATAAAGTTGGAGGCATCATGCAGGTGGGATACTTGGATGCTATATGTTACTGGCACTTTGGGCCCTAGATGATTAGGCTTCTGGGTACTACTGTAATGCTCAGGTTGCCGGGGACATAACTAACTGTAAAATCCTATTATTATATCAGATGATTAATTAATTCACAGTTGACTCCCTGACTCATTTCTGTTAGCTGCTCAGACTTTGGTGTCTGGCCTTGGATGGCAAGGAAGCATATACTGATGATGTGGGAAAAGTACGGACTCCCTTGGAGAGAGAGAGGAGTGTGTTCGAACGGTGTGTGTTGTAGGTGTGAAATGGGGAAGAAACCTTTGCATAGCCTCAAAGAAGATTCCAAATAATGCATGTTTTCAGGGGAAATCAAATGACTTAATTAATTTTGGGATGGGAATTCTGTTGTATGCAGTAGAATGACTTGGCAGATAAAAGCTTATAGTTTCATTTATTCTTTACTTGATCGGTTTTCCTAATTTTTGATGATGTTTTGCTTCTCTGATTCTGCTTAATAGCCGTGATTTGTATAAACTTCTCGTTTCAAGCTTTTTACATTGTTCACATCCGTGTTGCCCAAACTTGACAATGTCCTTCAGAACTACTTTCCTTATCTCTTTTTATGTCTCCAGATACAGGAAAACGTCACAAATATCTAGTCAACAATTTTATTTTAAAGGAGGTATTTCAAAATACAAAATTTATCAAAAAGCTCAATATTTACAATTATGTCATAGGTTACTATTAACAGTGCAGAGGATAGAGTATGTAAGACTTTGAAGAGGAAATATACAAAGTACAATAAACAGCAAGGTTACACATCATCGTTCTGCCACTGTACAGAAGCGGTAAGTTCCAACCTGGAGAGGTCACCATTGTTTCATTTCTTTGTATCCAGAAAGGGCCATCTCTTAAATCCACCAGGAGAGGAAACTGCCTTCTCTGAAAAATGCTGTTTTCTCAGGAGCATTGTATCTAGAAAGGGCAAACAAAACACATGCCTCCAGAGGGTTTCAAGTAATGCCTGGCATTTAGTAATAAAGCCAAACATAATAAAAAGGATTTTTTTTGCCCGTTTCTGGAATGTGGAACAGGAAACATTACATTCAAGTTAGAAATCTCCAGTCTATAATCAGCATCAAGTTTGAGTACTAGCCTTGCCAGCTGACTAAAGTTGTGTGGGCAAGCTCTTGAGCCTTTGTTATGTATGAGGAAAGGATGCTGATAACAGCCATTTCTTCACTGGGAAGAATGAATGCAAAGTGCTCAGCAATTTGTAGAGAAAAATATTTTCCTTAAATTGAACAGTTTTATATTTGTCTAAAAGCCAGTGAACAACAGCTTCAACCAGTAATTTACTGCATAAGGATTCTTATTGTGACTTTTTTTTTTTTTTGAGATGGGGTCTTGTTGTTACATTGCTCAGGCAGGAGCACCACGTGGCTATTCATAGGCATGATCATGGTGTCCGAGAGCCCTGAACTCCTAGGCTCAAGTGACCTTCATGCCTCAGCCTCCTGAGTAGCTGAGACTATAGGCACAGGCTCTGCACCAGGCTATAGTGACGTTTTCGAAGTATAGTGCATAATCACAACTCAGTGAAGACATATCTGCAAGGAGCTATGATGTACCATGGTCTGGTTACTTGACGTTTTCTATAAAGCATTATTTAATGCCATGATAGTGTTTGGAGAGATTCTGTAGATGTTTTTTAAAAATACAAGATTTCAATTGTAATTTAATCTTTCTTCCCATAGATAATAGTTTTAGTTAAAAACTTGGGACAAAATTTGAAATAAATTTTTTTAGAAGGCTAGGAATGGTGGCTCATACTTGTAATCCCAACACTGTGGGAGGGCTGAGGTAGGAGGATCGCTTGAGTCCAGGAGTTAAAGACCAGCCTGGGCAAAATAGTGAGGAGACCCCCCCCCAACATCTCTATAAAATAAAAATTATTAAAAAAAAAAGTTGTTGGGCATGGTGGCACATGCCTGTAGTCCTAGCTTCTTGGAAGGTTGAGGCATTTGAGCCCATGAGTTTGAGGCTGCAGTGAATGATGATGATCGTGGCACTGCACCCTAGCCCGGGCAAGAGACAGACTGAGATCCTGTCTCAAAAAAAAAAAAAAAAAAAAAAAAGGTCAGTAAACTAGAGTATAGATCAAAACTATCCAATACGAACAGAGAAAAAAGAGGAAAGAACTTTAGTGACCTATGGAAATCAAGTACTCAAATACAGATGTAACTGGAGTTCCAGAATGAGAAGATGATAAAGAAATAATGGCTCAAAATGTCCCAATTGAGGGAAAAATTAATTAAACATACAGATTCAAGAACTCCAGAAAATCCCAAGCTAAAATTAAAAACACCCAGGATCCAAGATGGCTGAATAGATGATAGATATAACTCCAGCACACAACACTCAGCGAGAGAGATGCAGAAATCCAGATATCTAGCTCCAACCGACATACCAGGTGCATTTCAACGGGTCTGGTCAGACAGCAAAGCCCACTGAAGGCAGACCGAGGTGGGGAGGGGTGCTACTTCACCCAGAAAGTGCATCTGACCAGCGAGTTGGAGGCTCCCCCTCTGGCACTCCAGTCCAGATACAGTGCTCCCCACAAAGCCTCAGCAATACACAGAACAGGGGATCTTTGCCAGTCAGGTGCCGGGAATTACAAGCTCGAGGTTGAATAATTAATAATCCAGGACGGTGTCCCGGATTGGCACACAGATCTAAACAGATGCATAAACCCAAAAGGCGGCCGGGAGAACCTGTGGACTGAGCTATTGCCCCTTCCCCCTGCCCGGAGAGAGAAGGAGCTGTAAGTGGTAGCAGCTGGGCGGGCCTCTACCCCATGACTGGATAGAGAGGAAGCTGAAAGTGGGAGATGACCGGGTGCTGCTGGATAAACCCCAGAGGGCTGAAGCTCTGACGCTAGCGGGTTGCGCAGCCAGTGCCACAGTCTGAGCTGAACCCTGAATGAGCCAGCCCAGTGGAGGAAGGGCACAACCCACCATTAGAGGGGTGGGACTAGACTACAAATTTTAACAAAAAACAGGACGCCTACATAGTAACGGAACGGCGTTCTTGACAACTCAGCAGCGCCTACAGGTCAGCGGAAGAGGCGGGCCTAATCTCCCTGTATGAACAAAAAAGACACAGGAAGCTTCCCTAGTAACCTGAAGGAGTCCCTAGAAACCCAGTAGTGCCTCCACAGGCCGACAAGCGACCTTATCAAGCAGCTCCCTGACAACACAGCCAGGTAAACCCACAAAGATGGGAAAAACATGCAAAAAAGATGAAACGATTAAAGACCAGAACACCTCTTCTCCTTCAAGGGATCACAACTCCTCAACAACACAGGATCACATCATGACTGAGAAGGAGTGCGATGAATTGACAGAAACAGGCTTCAGAAGGTGGATAATAAACTTTTCTGAGCTAAAGGAACATGTTCTAACTCAATGCAAAGAAACCAAAAACCTTGAAAAAAGGTTAGACGAAATGCTAACTAGAATAACCAGCTTAGAGAAGAACATAAACGACTTGATGGAGTTGAAAAACACAGCATGAGAACTACGTAAAGCAAACACAAGTTTTAATAGCCGAATCGATCAAGCAGAAGAAAGGATATCAGAGATTGAAGATCAACTCAATGAAATAAGAGAAGGCAAGACAAGAGAAAAAAGAGTGAAAAGAAATGAACAAAGCCTCCAAGAAATATGGGATTATGTAAAATGACCTAACCTATGCTTGATCGGTGTACCCGAATCTGATGGGGAGAATGAGTCCAAGCTGGAAAACATGCTCCAGGATATTATCCAGGAGAATGTCCCAAGCCTAGCAAGGCAGTCCAAATTTCAAATTCAAGAAACACAGAGAACTCCACAAAGATATTCCTCAAGAAGAGCAACCCCAAGGCATATAATCATCAGATTCACCAGGGTTGAAATGAAGGAAAAAATGCTAAGGGCAGCCAGAGAGAAAGGTCAGGTCACCCACAGAGGGAAGCCAATCAGACTCACAGCGGATCTCTCGGCAGAAACCCTACAAGCCAGAAGAGAGTGGGGGCCAATATTCAACATCCTTAAAGAAAAGAACTTTCAACCCAGAATCTCATACCCAGCCAAACTGAGCTTCGTAAGTGATGGAGAAATAAAATCTTTTACAGACAAGCAATTGCTGAGAGATTTTGTCACCACCAGATTTGTCCTACAAGAGCTTCTGAATCAAACACTAAGCATGGAAAGGAACAAGTACCAGTCATTGCAAAAGCAAACCAGTGGGCAAAGACCAAAAATGCAATGAAGAAAATCAGTCAACGAATGGGAAAGAAAACCAGCCAGTAACAAAATGGCAGGATCAAATTCACACATAACAATAGTAACATTGAATGTAAATGGCCTAAACACCCCAATCAAAAGACACAGACTGGCAAACTGGATAAAAAGTCAAAACCCATCAGTGTGCTGTATTCAGGAAACCCATCTCACATACAAAGACATACATAGACTCAAAGGGATAGAAGATTTACCAAACAAATGGAGAACAAAAAAAAGCCGGGGTTACCATCTTAGTCTCTGATAAAATGGACTTCAAACCAAGAAAGATCAAAAGAGACAAAGAAGGACACTACAGAATGGTAAAAGGATCAATCCAACAAGAAGAGCCAACTATCCTAAATATATACGCACCCAACACAGGAGCACCCAGATACATAAAGTAAGTTCTTAACGACCTAAAACGAGATTTAGACTCCCACACAATAATAGTGGGAGACTTCAACACTCCACTGTCAATATTAGATCAATGAGACAGAAAATTAACAAAGATATCCAGGACTTGAATGCAGTGTTGGGCCAAGCTGATCTAACAGACATATACAGAATGCTCCACTCCAAATCTACAGAATATACATTTTTCTCAGCATCACATTGCACTTACTCTAAAATTGACCACATCATTGGAAGCAAATCACTCCTCAGCAAATGCAAAAAAAAATGGAAATCATAACAGTCTATCAGACCACAGAGTAATCAGATTAGAACTCAGGATTAAGAAACACACTCAAACCTGCACAACCACTTGGAAACTGAACAACTTGCTTCTGAGTGTCGACTGGATAAACAATGAAATGAAGGCAGAAATAAAAATGTTCTTTGAAACCAATCAGAATGAAGACACAACTTAACTGAATCTCTGGGACACTTTTAAAGCAGTGTCAAGAGGGAAATTTATAGCAATAAGTGCCCACATGAGAAACAAGGAAAGATATAAAATTGACACCCTATTGTCAAAATTGAAAGAGCTAGAGGAGGAAGATTAAAAAAACTCAAAAGCTAGCAGAAGACAAGAAATAACTAAGATCAGAGCCGAACTAAAGGAGATAGAGACACAAAAATCCCTTCAAAAAAATCAATAAATCCAGGAGCTGGTTTTTTGAAAAGATCAACAAAATAGACCGCTAGCCAGATTAATAAAAAAGAAAAGGGAGAAGAATCAAATAGATGCAATAAAAAAAAGATAAAGGGGATATCATCACTGATCCCACAGAAATACAAACTACCATCAGAGATGACTACAAACAGCTCTATGCACATAAACCAGTAAACCAGGAAGAAATGGATAAATTCCTAGACACTTGTACTCTACCAAGACTAAACCAGGAGGAAGTTGAAACCCTGAATAGACCAATAACAAGGGCTGAAGTAGAGACAGCAATCAATAGCCTACCAACCAAAAAAAGTCCAGGTCCAGATGGGTTCACAGGTGAATTCTACCAGACGTACAAAGAGGAGCTGGTTCCATTCCTTCTGAAACTGTATCAAACAATACAAAAGGAGGGAGTCCTCCCTAACTCATTTTATGAGACCAACATCATCCTGATACCAAAACCAGGCAGAGACTCAACTAAAAAAGAAAACTTAAGGCCAATATCCATGATGAACATAGATGCAAAAATCTTCAATAAAATACTGGCAAACAGATTGCAACAGCACATCAAGAAGCTTATCCATCACGATCAAATAGGCTTCATCCTGGGGATGCAAGGCTGGTTCAACATACACAAATCTACAAATGTAATGCATCACATAAACGGAACCAAAGACAAAAACCACGATTATCTCAATACATGCAGAGAAGGCCTCCGACAAAATTCAACAGCCCTTCATGCTAAAAACTCTCAATAAACTAGATATTGACAGAACGTATCATAAAATGATAAAAGCTATATATGACAAACCTACAGCCAATATCATACTGAATTGGCAAAAGCTGGAAAAATTCCCTTTGAAATCAGGCGGTAGACAAGGATGCCCTCTCTCACCACTCTATTCAATATAGTAGTGGAAGTTCTAGCCAGAGCAATCAGGCAAGAAAAAAAAAAAATAAAGGGTATTCAATTAGGAAAGGAGGAAGTCAAACTGTCTCTATTAGGAAGTCAAACTGTCTCTATTTGCAGATGACATGATTGTATATCTAGAAGACCCTATCGTCTCAGCCCAAAATCTTCTCAAACTGATAAGCAACTTCAGCAAAGTCTCAGGATAGAAAATCAATGTGCAAAAATCACAAGCATTCCTATATACCAATAACAGACTTAAAGAGAGCCAAATCAAGAGTGAACTACCATTCACAATTGCTACAAAAAGAATAAAATACCTAGGAATACAACTAACAAAGGATGTAAAGGACCTCTTCAAGGAGAACTACAAACCACTGCTCAATGAAATAAGAGAGGACACAAATACATGGAAAAACATTCCATGCTCATGGTTAGGAAGAATTAATATCGTGAAAATGGCCATACTGCCCAAAGTAATCTATAGATTTAACACTATCCTCATCAAGCTAGCAATGACCTTCACAGAACTGGAAAAAACCACTTTAAACTTCATACGGAATCACAAGAGAGCCCACATAGCCAAGACAATCCTGAGCAAAAAGAAAAAAGCTGGAGGCATCACACTGCTGGACTTCAAACTATACTACAAGGCTACAGTAATCAAAACAACATAGTACTGGTACCAAAACAGAGACATAGACCAATGGAACAGAACAGAGGCCCCAGAAGATACACCATACATCTACAACCATCTGATCTTTGACAAACTCAGCAAAAACAAGCAATGGGGAAAGGACTCCATGTTTAATAAATGGTATTGGGAAAACTGGCTAGCAATGTGCAGAAGGCAGAAACTGGACCCCTACCTGTCACCTTACACTAAAATTAACTCTAGATGGATTAAAGATTTAAACATAAAACCTAACACCATAAAAACCCTAGAAGAAAACGTAGGCAAAACCATCCAGGACTTAGGCATAGGTGAGGACTTCATGACTAAAACACCAAAAGCAATGGCAATAAAAGCCAAGACAGACAAATGGGATCTAATTAAAATTCAGAACTTCTGTACAGCAAAATAAACCATCATTAGAGTGAATCGGCAACCCACAAAATGGGAAAAAATTTTTGCAATCCACCCATCTAAGGGCTAATAACCAGAATCTACAAAGAACTAAAACAGATATAAAAGAAAAAAACAACCTCATTCAAAAGTGGGCGAAGGACATGAACACTTTTCAAAAGAATACATATATGAGGCCAACAAACATATGAAAAAATGCTCATCATCACTGGTCATTAGAGAAATGCAAATCAAAACCACATTGAGATATCATCTTATGCCAGTTAGAATGGCGATCATTAAAAAATCTGGAGACAGATGCTGGAGAGGATGTGGAGAAATAGGAACACTCTTACACAGTTGGTGGAAGTGTAAATTAGTTCAACCATTGTGGAAGAGTGTGGCGATTTCTCAAGGATCTAGAAACAGAAATTCCATTTGACCCAGCAATCCCATTACTGGGCATATACCCAAAGAACTACAAATCGTTCTACTATAAAGACACATGCACACGTATGTTCACTGCAGCCCTGTGTAAAATAGCAAAGACCTGGAACCAACCCAAATGCCCATCAATGATAGACTGGACAAAGAAAATGTGGTACATATATACACCATGGAATACTATGCAGCCATAAAAAACGATGAGTTCGTGTCCTTTGTAGGGACTTGGATGAATCTGGAAACCATCATTCTCAGCAAACTGACACAAGAACAGAAAGCCAAACACCGCATGTTCTCACTCATAGGCGGGTGTTGAACAATGAGAACACGTGGACTCAGGGAGAGGAGCATCACACACTGGGGGCAGTTGGGGGGAGTAGGGGAGAGACAGAGGGGGTGTGGGGAGGGATAACATGGGGAGAAATGCCAGATATAGTATGCACCTAAAGTTAAATAAATAAAAAAAAAAATTCTAAACAAAAAAAAGAATTGGATAGCGAAAAATAAAAACTGTCATTCAAAATTAAAAAACAAAAAACAAAAAATCACACCCAGGCAAGTATAGTCAAAATTCTGAAAACCAAATATGCAGAATGCCTTGAATGTAACCAGAAACAAACAAGTAAATACAAGGGAACAATGAAGTTTCATATTGGAGATAATCATGAAAGTGCTTTATGAAAAAAACCTCAGACTTCCATATCGAGTGAAAATATCCTCGAAAATGAAGGAAAATAGATGGGAGGGTGCCAAGATGGCCGTGAAAAGACAACACTGGAATGCAGCTCCCAGTGAATGAGACACAGAGGTCTAGAGGACTTTATGATTCCAAATGAGGTGCTGGGTTCGTTTCAGTGGAATTGATAGAGCACTGAAGAGAAAACAGACTGATAACCCAGGGAAGAAGCCACAGGGGTGAATCAAGGGCGGGGGCGCGTCCCTACCTGAAATGTGCAGCTGGCTTGGAGAGTTGGGGCGGGGGACTTCACCTCCTTGGCTCTTTGATTCAGATCCTGTGCTTACTTCATCCCTCCTATAACCCATGGTCCACAAGAGCCCTGGCAGACTGTGGGGCGCCGTGGGTTGTCAATGCAAATCTGAGCAGCGGCTCCCACCCAGCGCAGCAAGTTGTCGCATGGACTGGGGTGGAAGTTTGGACTAACACCAGTGGGATGGACTGTCCCACAGGAGGAGGCAGAGTTGAAAGCCAGGAAACAGACCATAAGGCCTGGCAGGCCCCACCTCCACAGAACTCAGACTGAAGCCCTCTCTAGAGAGCTTGGCAGCAAATATACCAGTTTGACCCCAACCAGGAAGATCGAGCTCTGGGAGAGATGCCATTGGGAAGGTGGGGCCAATCTCACCTACAAACAACTCCAGGGAAGGACCACCCACCCAACAACCTGACTGAACCTGAGAGAGCCCAGCAACGCCCTCTACAGGCCAAAAAAGATATACCTGCAACCTCAACAGAAAAAAAGTCCACTCAGAGACGACTCCTGAAATCACCAAATTCAAAGATCAAAGGGAGGTAAATCAATGAAGATGGGAAAAAAACCAGCATAAAAAGGATGAAACCATCAAAGACCAGAACACCTCTTCTTCTCCCAGGGATTTTAACTCCTCACCATCAAGGGAAGAAAAAAAGAGAATGAATTTGATGAATTGACAGAAGTAGGCTTCAGAAGGTGGGTAATAACAAACTTCTCTGAGTTAAAAGACTATGTTCTAACTCAATGCAAAGAAACTAAGAACCTTGAAAAAAGGTTTGACAAAATGCTAATGAGAACAAACAGCTTAGAGAAGAACATAAACAACTTGATGGAGCTGAAAAATACAGCGCGAGAACTTCACAAAGCATACACAAGTTTCAACAGCTGTATTGATCAAGCAGAAGAAAGGGTATCAGAGATAGAAGATCAAATCAATGAAATAAAATGAGAAGGCAAGATTAGAGAAAAAAGTGAAAAAAAATGAACAAAGCCTTCAAGAACTATGGGATTACGTGAAAAGACCTAATCTATGCTTGACCGGCATACCTGAATGTGATGGGGAGGATGAATCCAAGTTGGAAAACACTCTTCAAGATATTATCCAAGAGAACATTCCCAACCTAACAAGGCAGGCCAACATTCAAATCCAGGAAATACAGAGAACACCACAAAGATATTCCTCAAGAAGGGCAACCCCAAAGCACATAATTGTCAGATTCACAAGGGTTGAAATGAAGGAAAAAACCCTAAGGGCAGCCAGAGAGAAAGGTCAAGTCACCCACAAAGGAAAGACTATCAGACTCACAGCGGATGTCTCAGCAGAAACCCTACAAGCTAGAAGGGAGTGGAGGCCAATAGTCAACATCCTTAAAGAACTTACAACCCAGAATTTCATATCCGGCCAAACTAAGCTTCGTAAGTGAAGGAGAAATAAAATCCTTTATGGACAAGCAATTGCTGAGAGATTTCGTCGCTACAAGACCTGCCTTACAAGAGCTCCTGAAGGAAGTACTCAACAGGGAATGGAACAACCAGTACCAGCCACTGCAAAAATGTACCAAATGGTAAAGAACAACGATGCAATGAAGAAACCACATCAACTAATGGGCAAAACAACCAGCCAGGAACAAAATGGCAGGATCAAATTCAAATATAACAATATTAACGTTGAATGTAAATGGCCTAAACGCCCCAATCAAAAGTCACAGACTGGCAAACTGGATAAAAAGTCAAGACCCACTGGTGTGCTGTATTCAGGAGACCTGTCTCACATTCAAAGACTCACATAGACTCAAAATAAAGGGATGGAACAAGATTTACCAAGCAAATGGAGAGCAAAAAAAAGCAGGGGTAGCAATCCTAGTCTCTGATAAAACGGACTTTAAACCAACAAAGATCAAAAGAGACAAAGAAGGGCATTATATAATGGCAAAAGGATCAATGCAACAAGAAGAGCTAACTATCCTTAACATATATGCACCCAATGCAGGAGCACCCAGATACATAAAGCAAGTTCTTAACGACCTACAAAGAGACTTAGACTCCTACACAGTAATAGTGGGAGACTTTAACACTCTACTGACAATACTGGACAGATCAACAAGACAGAAAGTCAGCAAGGATATCCAGGACTTGAATGCAGATTTGGACCAAGCGGACCTAATAGACATTTACCCCAAATTCACAGAATATGCATTCTTCTTAGCATCACATTGCACTTACTCCAGAATTGACCACATCATTGGAAGTAAATCACTCCTCAGCAAATGCAAAAGAACGGAAATCATAACAAACAGTCTCTCAGACCACAGTGCAATCAAATTAGAACTCAGGATTAAGAAAAACACTCAAAACCACGCAATCACATGGAAACTGAACAACTTGCTCCTGAATGACGAATGGATAAACAATGAAATGAAGGCAGAAATAAAAATGTTCTTCGAAACCAACGAGAATGAAGACACAACGTACTAGAATCTCTGGGACACATTTAAAGCAGTGTCTAGAGGGAAATTGATAGCAATAAATGCCCACATGAGAAACAAGGAAAGATCTAAAATTGACACCCTATTGTCAAAATTGAAAGAGCTAGAGGAGCAAGATCAAAAAAACTCAAAAGCTAGCAGAAGACAAGAAATAACTAAGATCACAGCAGAACTGAAGAAGATAGAGATACAAAAAACCCTTCAAAAAATCAATAAATCCAGGAGCTGGTTTTTTGAAAAGATCAACAAAACAGACAGACCACTAGCTAGATGAATAAAAAAGAGAAGAATTGAATAGGCACAATAAAAAATGATAAAGGGGAGATCACCACCAATCCTTGGAAATACAAACTACCATCAGAGATTACTACAAACAACTCAATGCACATAAACCAGTAAATCTGGAAGAAATGGATAAATTCCTGGACACTTGCACACTCCCAAGACTAAGCCAAGAAGTTGAAACCCTGAATAGACCAATAACAAGGCCTGAAGTTGAGGCAGCAACTAATAGCCTACCAACAAAAAAAAGCGTCCAGGTCCAGACAGGTTCACAGTCGAATTCTACCAGACATACAAAGAGGAGCTGGTACCATTCCTTTTGAAACTATTCCAAACAATACAAAAAGAGGGAATCCTCCCTAACTCTTTCTATGAGACCAACATCATCCTGATACCAAAAGTCTGGCAGAGACACAACTAAAAAAGAAAACTTAAGGCCAATATCCATGATGAACATTGATGCAAAAACCTTCAATAAAATACTGGCAAACCAACAGCACATCAAAAAGCTTATCCACCACAAATAAGTAGGCTTCACCCCAGGGATGCAAGGCTGGTTCAACATACGCAAATCTATAGATGTAATTCATGACATAAACAGAACTAAAGACAAAAACCACATGATTATCTCAATAGATGCAGAGAAGGCCTTCAACAAAAATTCAACAGCCTTTTATGCTAAAAACTCTCAATAAACTAGGTATTGATGGAATGTATCTCAAAACAATAAAAGCTATTTACGAGAAACCCACAGCCAATATCATACTGAATGGGCAAAAACTAGAAGCACTCCCTTTAAAAACTGGCACTAGACAAGGATGCCCTCTCTCACCACTCCTATTCAATATAGTATTGGAAGTTCTAGCCACAGCAATTAGGCAAGAAAAACAAATAAAGGGCATTCAATTAGGAAAGGACAAAGTCAAATTGTCCCTATTTGCAGACGAC